>QOVD01001244.1:1757-50302 GCA_003521225.1 Tuber microsphaerosporum
GTTTTTTTCGGCCATATCTGATGATGCATGCAGTTTTTGTACCCCGGTAGTTGTAAAACAAATACACTTGATATAAAAAAAAAACCGTGGAGTAGTTAGTCTCGCTGGCCACCCTTCCTGGTACAATAACGACGACCCTACTCTCTGCCCACACTGCGAAAGCGGGGTGGAAGACTTTCAACATGCCATCCTGTCCTGCCCCTCGAGATCGGAAGCGCGCTCCCTTTTCCTCCCAAGGGATACCTCGCTGGACTCCCCGTCCCCCCTCTGGGATTCCGCATCTCTGCTCAAAGGCCTCTCCGGGTACATACTCTCCACTGCCACGGGTTTCCCGCCAGACATGCCTCCTGTTTCTGTACCGCCCCTCCCAGTGGTTCCCTCCGTCACCCCACCAGCGCCCCCCAGCAGAGGGCCGAGGCCAAGACTTTTCCCAGCCAGCAACCTCCTTGAAGGTATCACAGACACACGGGCCAGGGCCCTGATGATCTGTAATGCCCCGGCCACGCCTTAGTCCCATAAGTTTAAGAGATTTTTCCTGTTAAGTTATGTATGCTTTTGTTTGTTAAAATTTGGTTTTTTAATGCGCGTACTTTGGTTTTGTTAAAATTTTTCGATTGCGACTGGGTTCGTCGCTACTGGAGGACTTGTTATTGTTTTGGGTTTTGTTTGTTTTGTTTTTGTTTGTGTTTGTGGGTTTTGTTTTGGCCATATCTGATGATGCACGCTATTTCTTGTACCTTAAAACAATGAATATATGATATAAAACAAAATAAAAACAAAAAAGAAAGAAAGAAAAAAAAACGGACGAGTAGTTAGTTCCTCATGCAACCATCTAAGTACTTTCTTATACTATCAATTGAAGTTATCTTTACTATCACGATTCCTGGCGAATAAAGAGAAGTGTCTCTAAACGAGTTCTCGACTACACGATAGGAGCAAGTGTGTTCGGCTATCAAAGTAGTGCACGAGAATCTTGAGGTTGTTACCTGCTGCAAGTATCGCCCGGAGGGAAGGATAGTTACATTTGGTTGCGTCTCATCGCAGCACCTAACAAACAGACAAGATGTCGGAACAACACGAAGACCTACTAGCGGAAGCAGTATTCGATACAGATACTTTAGGAGAAGCACTTTGACAATCAGTCGGAACATCAAGGGCAGAAAGCCCAGCATCAGCGGAACCAGGATCCCCAGCAGGATCTGAAGGAATAGGATCACCAACTATCACAAGAAGAAACACAATGTTAGCACCAGCGGCACCCAGCGGGCCGAGCAACCCCCCAGCAGGCGGCCCTGCAACGGCTATCCAATTGGCAGGATTCACGGAAGAACAACAGCGACAAATTATCCAATTGGCACAAGGTGGGGGAGGAATCTCGAGACTGAAGGTCAAGCCACCACCTGAGTTCAAAGGAGAGCGGGAGACACTACAGACATTCATAGCACAATGCAACTTGTACTATGAGGCGACGGGCATCACCATCGACATTGAAAAGGGGACATATGCAAAGTCACTATTAAGGGAAGCAGCGGCAAAGTGGATCACACCATACGCGGAAGGAAGGAAAACAGCAAGCTGGGAAACCTGGGGCCGATTTACCGATACGCTCCGAAGACAGTTTGCCGACGTTGACGCACAGAATGCAGCCAGAACCAAGATCGAGGGCATGGTGCAAGGAAAACGAAACATAACCGACTACTGGAACGAATTCCGGTTAACAGCATACGAGGCTGATTACGATGATCAGTCAATGCAACGAATATTCCTCAAGGGAATCAACCGCACCTTACAAGACGCGTGGGGACAAGACAATTACGAAACGGACGACGTCGAAGACCTGGCCAACTGGGCCATCAGAAAGGAAAATCGCATCAATTTCGTCAACAACATACAACAAAAAAGCACGCCAACCCGCAAGGTTGAAGTACCAAGAAACCAGGATGGCATATTTAGGCCAGCCATCAATGATCAGAGAGGAGACCCAATGGACCTCGATGCGACACGAAGGCAGCCTAACTGGAGGCTACCCAACAACGAGTTCAGAAGAAGACTCAGAGAACAGTTATGCCTCAAATGCGGAAAACCAAATCATCGAGCAAAAGATTGCAACAATGCAAGATACGGACGAGACTATACTAGTCAACAACGAAACGGACAAAGTCAACGACGACCACCATGGGGAACCAAACCCAAGATCAGGGAAATGGAAGTGGAGAGAGAACCCGAACAGTGGGGAAACGAAGAAAGTCCCCAGTAAGAGATGGTCTGAGGGACAGACCCGAACGGAAACTCATCATTTTGGGAAACTATTACGCGGCACTCAACTATACGGAAACACTCAAAAACGAAAACGATCACATTATGGTGAAGGTCAGACTTCACGGAAAAAAGGAAACAGTTACGATCAACGCAATGATCGACTTGGGAGCAACAGAAGATTTTATCGACCAGGGGATATGCCAGAAGCACGGAATCCCGACAACACGAGCTTAGAAAGCAAGAGAAATTTACCTAGCGGATGGGAAGCCAAGCAGCATGGGGCCAGTCACCCATGTTGTGAAAGTACCTATGGACATCAATAGCCATAGGAAATTAGAAACTCTCTAAGTGGCGAATTTGCAAAACCATGAAGTCATCTTGGGAATGCCATGGTTACGAATGCATAATCCGACTATTGATTGGAACGATAAGAAGATTACTTTCAACAGCGAACAATGCACAACATGGTGTTTGAACAGTCCACCTGTTGCGTATGCTATACCGGAAGCAGAAGCCCGGAAAGAAAACTTGATCACCAAGTTATCTGAAGTCCAGACCAGCATTGAAAACCGTGTCAAGGTCAAACGATTGACCAACGAAGCGAGAATGCCTACGAAGGGATCGGTTAAGGCAGCAGGAAGCGACCTGTACGCAATTGAGAATGTCAGCATACCAGCCCAGGGGCAGGTAACCATCGGAACTGGAATAGCCATCGGGCTACCTCACAACACTTATGGACGAATAGCTCCACACAGTGGTCTCGCAGTCAGGCATAGACTCAGCACCAATGCAGGAGTTATAGAGGCCGATTATACCGGGGAAGTGAAGGTAGTAATGGTCAACCAAGAAACGACCGAATACAGGGTACGAAAAGGAGATGGAATCGCAGAGTTGATTATCGAAAAAGTCAATGACGGAGAGCTATACGATGTAGTTTCACTGGATGAAACCGCGAGGAGCGACCACGGATTCGGCAGTACGGAAACCAAGGAAGAGACTAGTCAGAAAGCTAGTACGCCAAAACCAAGGATCGAGATAAGCGAAATCTCGGCTAAAGCATTCGGCCACTTCTATCAGAAGGGAGAAACCACCGGGATTATCAAAAGAAGCTGGATTGAAAACGAGATGAGACTGGAAGCAGTCAACATCAGCACGGAATTGGCTATCAGGAACAAAAAAGCCAACGAACAGAAGGAGCTAGAAGAAATAGTTCCGAAGGAATACCATTACCTAATGGACTTCTTTGAAAAAGAAGAAAAAACTGGACTACTGCCAAACCGACCAGGAGTTGAGCTGGAAATCAACCTAAAGGATGGAGAAAAGGTCCCAACAAAGAAGATATATCCACTATGCGCGGACGAACTAGACGAATTACGACGATATATCAACCAGAACCTAGGAAGAGGATGGATACGAGAAGTATGGACAGACTTAGCGTCGCCCATACTCTTTGTCAAGAAAAAAGACGGAAAGCTCTGGCTTAGCGTGGATTACCGAGGGCTTAATGAAGTCAACAAAAAAGACCGGTATCTACTGCCACTCATCAGCGAGGCATTAGATCGGCTCAACACCGCCAAATACTTCACGAAACTCGATATCAAAGACGCCTACCACAACGTTAGAATCAAGGAAGGCGCTGAATGGAAAACAACTTTCTCAAGTAAATTGGGAACATACGAATACCTGGTAATGCCCTTTGGGCTAACCAATGCACCTGCGGCGTTCCAAAGATGGATCAACAATACAGTTCAAAGATATATCGATATCTGCTGCATAGTATATTTGGACGATGTCCTAATATACTCGGACACTTTGGAACAACACCGAAAAGATGTTGCCAACATCTTGGCAGACATATACGAATCAGGAATGAAGGTCAAACCTTCCAAATGCGAATTCGACAAGAAAGAAGTGGAATACCTTGGATTTAGTATCAACGAAGACGGCATCAGAACGGATCCAATCAAAACAAAAGCAATATGGGAATAGACGGCACCAACAAAGGTTAAGGAAGTGCAATGCTTCCTCGGCTTTTGCAACTTCTATCGACGCTTCATAGAAGGATTCAGCAGGACAAGCAAGCCCCTATATCGGCTTACCGAGAAAGCCATCAAATGGGAATGGGGAGATGTCGAACAGGCAGCATTCAAAGAATTAGAAAGAAAACTCAACACATCACCGGTCTTGGTCCATTACGACCCCGACAGACCAACAATGATAGAGACAGACGCATTGAAATATGTCTGTTCTGGAATACTATCACAACAAGGACCAGACGGAAGATGGAGACCAGTTGCGTTTCGATCCAAGACGATGAAGGACGCCGAAATCAATTACGACGTCCACGACAAAGAATTATTTGCAGTCATACAAGCCCTGGAAGAATGAAGAAGATACGTCAAAGGATGTCGACAACAAGTACGAGTTATGACGGACCACAAGAACCTGGTTACCTTCATGACCATGAAGAACCTTAACGACCGACAAAACCGATGGGAACAACGAATACGTCAGTTCGACTTCAAGATATATTACCAACCAGGAAAAGAGAATGGGAAAGCGGACACAGTCACCCGAAGAGCGGGAGACCTACTAACGGCAGGAGATCAAAGACTCATCAACCCCCCTCAAATACTACTTCCGAAGGAAGAGTATTGGGAGGAGATCAATGAATTGGAACTAGTGGAATTCCAGGACATGGACAAAGGAAAGATACAACAAGCGAGCCACAAGGACGAATACATACAACAAATCAGAAATGCGCTAGACAAGGAGGAAAAGGAAATGAAAGAGGTAGCACTTGGGCTATGCCAATGGAAGTACGAACACATATGGTATCAAGGAAAAATATGGATACCAGACGACGAAGGGCTCAGGACCACCCTTATCTACAACCACCACGATGTTCCACAGGCAGGACACGGAGGAACGGCGAAAACTACCGAGCTCATATGCCGCAAATATTATTGGCCAAATATGAGAGAAACAATCAAACGATACGTCAAAAATTGCGACACATGTCAACGAATGAAAGTGGTACGACATGCACCCTACGGACTATTACAACCAAACGAGGCACCTGATCGACCATGGAAGTCGATAGCAATGGACTTCATTACGGACCTCCCTGTATCGAACGATTATGACACCATCTTGGTCGTCATTGACCGCCTGATTAAAATGAGTTATTTTATACCATGCCGAAAAGACCTAGACACGCGGCAGTTTGCAAATCTATTTCTACGAGAAATAGTTCGACTACATGGAATCCCACGAGATATCATCACGGATCGAGGCACACTATTCACATCAGACTTGAGGAAAGACACCACGATGAAAATGGGAATCGAACGACGACTCAGTCCGGCATTTCACCCGCAAACAGACGGACAAACAGACCGGAGCAATGTCATATTGGAACAATATCTCCGAGCCTACATCAATTACCAACAAGATGATTGGTATGAGGCATTACCGCTGGCAGAATTTGCATACAACAACGGATACCAGGAAACTATCAAAACGACACCATTCTATGCAAATTACGGAATCAACCCCGAATACGAAACAATCGGTCATCTGATGCAAACAAAAAGGATATCAACGGAAGATATGAGGGAATTACACGACACACTACGAAGCGAGATGGTGGCGGCACAATTACGGCAAAAAGAATACTACGATCAAGACCGAAAACCCGATCCGAATCTCAAATCAGGAGATAAAGTCTGGTTGTTGCCAGGCAACATCAAGACCACGAGACCATCAAAGAAACTGGAGAACAAGAAAATCGGGCCATTCAAGATAGTGGCAAAGCTTGGCAGCAGCGCTTATAAGCTGGCTCTGCCACCCTCAATGAAGATACACGACACATTCCACATCTCACTTCTCGAACCCAACGAAGACAACAGATTCCCCTCTCAAATACAAACTCCTCCTCCGCCTATTGAGATAGACGGAGAAAACGAATACGAACTCGAAGAAATCATCGACTCTCGAGTACATCGAAACCACTTGCAATATCGAGCTAAGTGGACGGGATATTCACCAGAACACAACAAGACCTGGTACCCGTCGGAAAACTTCGAAAATGCCGAGCTCGCAGTTCAACGATTCCACTCCCGCTACCCAGACAAATCAAGAATGGGTGGAAGTGGAGTTCCCGCAATCAACCGCCACACCACTCAAGGCCGAAGAAGGATGGGGCGATTACGGCAATCGCAGCTTCGGCCCATTTCCACCTACTAGCCCACCATACTCAGGGCCACCAGAATTGGAGCTGGATGCAAACCAGCTCGAAGCAAAGCGGAACATGGAACGGAACGAACATCTCAGCCTATCGTGGATGGGCTGTTACGATGATGAATGTCAAGTCCACATCAGCGAAAAAATTGGGAATTGGTTTCCCAAAGAACCTCGAAGACACAGTGTCGACTTAACGAAACCATACCCAACGCCGTACGAATCGGCACCAACACCACCACCTCCTCCTCCGTCCCAACCAAAGAGAACTCGGTGAAAGCACGCCGAGATATATGCTTGGGACACATGCTACAAGTTCAATTGTCAAGTCTATAAAATAGACAAAATCAAAGCGGGATATTATCCCGGACCAAGGGGAGCTCAGGGGCCGCTGTGCAGGAAAGACATGGGGATAAAAAACAGGATGGAAGCCGTGAGGACCAGGCTTGAGAGGGAGAGGGGCGAGAAAGAAGAGGAGGGGAGAGGAGAAAGAGAAGAAACGGTTCCGGATGTCGACAGCCTACACAAGCAGATCGACGGACTGCTAAGGCGAAACGAACACCTCGAAAACATGATACGACTACAAGACGAAACGATCCATAATCAGAAAAAAACCATTATTGACAAGACAAGGTCGCTCGAGGTCGGAAACGCGATGTTGGGAATGATGAGGACATCTTGGAAGAACGAGGAAAGCATCAACAGACGACTGAAGAGGGAACTCAGGCGTCTAGGAAACCAGTTGATGGAATTGGGGAAATAAGCATCGAGGGACCGATGCTAGGGGATAAGGGAGCTAATGTCACAAACCTGACTAAGCGAGGAATATGGTTTCACATGACCCATGGTTATGAGTCATAGGTTTGTGATTTGTTTCACATGACTCGCACTTGCGATGTCATCGTTATAATGTTATTGGTTGATGTTTTTCACACGACTACGATTGTGGTCATATGATATATGAATTTTCGCACATGACTCACATTAGGAGTCATGGGTTTTTCTCATGTGACGCGAGTTGCGCACATGACTTGTTATTTGGATTATGATTGGTTTAGGTATGTTGCGCAGTTGACTTGTTAGAAGTCAGCGGATGGATTTCGCACATGACTCGCTACGAGTTATGAGGTCGTGTGACTCAAGGGTATGAGTCACCAGGGTTAGGGTTATGGGAGGAACGCATATATAAAGGGGCTGTGACCGACGAGTAGTTAGTTCCTCACGCAACCATCTAAGTACTTTCTTATACTATCAATTCAAGTTATCTTTACTATCACGATTCCTGGCGAATAAAGAGAAGTGTCTCTAAACGAGTTCTCGACTACACGATAGGAGCAAGTGTGTTCAGCTATCAAAGTAGTGCACGAGAATCTTGAGGTTGTTACTTGCTGCAAGTATCGCCCGGAGGGAAGGATGGTTACACTCAGTCATGAGATTTCACATATAAGTTAAGTATGACTGAGACTCATATTTTGTTTAAGTTGTTTATTTGATAATGACTCAATTGAGTTATATGATATTATGATTTCATATGAGTCACGATAGGGACTTATAGTATTATTTTGGATAACTAAGTAGTTATAGTAGTATACTGTTTCATCTGAATGCAGCTATAAAAGGCTGTCCAAGTGGTAAGGTGAAGATTCTACCATATAAGCTACAAGAAAATAACTACAAAAATAACAGGATGGTTCACAAAGTATCAGATTTTGTTTTCCAATTATTAATTTTAATTTATATATTTTTAGCTATGATAGCTACTTCAATCTTCAGACTCTAGAATATTTGTCTCCCAATTGAACTTTGGTTTTTAGTGCTCGGAATGGGGAGAAAGCTGCAGCTGTTGTTACTCGAGGTGCTGACTTAGCAGTATCACGAACACTTCTGCCAAGTGACTGTAGATATTATGAAGGTAGAGGAAAATGAAAATTGAAAAAATACATGAATGGAAAGGAGAATTAAAAAAGACATTATTCAGGTCCAAAAGTACATGTTCTTGCATTATGCCTGCTAAGATGACAACAAGTTCCACAGCATTGACGGTGATTCTCTACTACATCTTCTGTATGCCTATGACAAGTTTAATGCAGAGCTGCAAGACCTGACTCACTATGTTTAGCATGCTTTTTCTTCAGTGGGCCAGGGAGACAGTGTGTTGTTAGTGGACTAATCAGACTATCTTTCAAATTTGCAGTACCAACAGGCTTCCAATTTTCCCAATATGTTACCCGCCATGTTTGAATAGATAGAGTAGATGGAACATAGGTAATAGGAGGCTTGTGTAAATAAAGAAGAAATGCATGGGTATGCAAACAGGAAACTTCATTCTCCTGAATAACAATTAGGAGATGTTTCAGTTTGAAGTAATATAAGAACTTTGTAAATAAAATACAATTGACAATATCAATATTTTTCCATATTTGTTTCAGTGCTTGGCACTCATTGAACCACATCAGCCTCAGTAGCTGCTGAAATATGAACCCAATTGCTCTGTGCCCATATTCAACTAGTGTCTGCTTAGTTGTAGTATATGCTCATAAAAGGATATTGATCTAATGCTTTTTCAACTTGCTGAAGTCGCTTAAATCAAGTAGTCATTGAAGAATGCCAAATCTCATACAATAAGTCTACTACTGATAGCTCATGTTCCAATTATGGACTTTTATTATATGATTCAACAATATTTGAAATATTGTGACAATATCTTTTATCAGGAAAGAATGCAGTTACCCAAAGCCTTGTCTTGATTTCCAATAGATATTTGGCAGTCTCAAGCTTCTGTACTTCTAGATGACCTAGTCTAGTTATACACATAGCCTCTGATCAAGCAATTCCCAAAAGGTGCTTCTCAGTCAATAGTGTTCCTAACTTAACTTTAAAGTTTTGACAGACATGGAAGCAGTAGTGAGTATGAACAATTCTCTCTCCTAGAATAGTCTCACTATTTATCAACTCCTGATCATAATTACTCATTATAGTTGCAGTGAGAATTTGTCGTATCAGATACTTAAGATGATATAGAAACCAAGTGCAAGAGTCACTATTTTCTCCTTCAACAGCTGCCCATACTAGAAGAACAATCTGTCTATTAGCATTAATGCTAATGGCCAGATGAAGAATTTGGATATAACAGGCTTTGTAGAATGTTCCATCAATAGCAATAAAGCATTCATATTACTAAAAGAGAGTTGAGACTCAGCCGGACATAAAAAAATATGGTGAAATTGGGAAAGTTGTTGACTAGTCGAAGGATCAATCTCAGGTATTGGTACAGCATCTAACTGTAAATATATTCAGAAATTGGCTGTTTGAATATGTGTCAAATTACTTGATTATAACAAATAACTATCTTGTTTGTATTCCATCATATTACTGGGATTTGCAAATACTTTATATGTTGCCTGATAGTTGATCTCTTTATTATAATAAAGTTAAATCATATTAATCAGTTCTGATTAGATAGTTCTTCGTGTACTAACAACCAAGTCTGTCAGAATTTGTTATGTAAGCCAGGACTAGTTATTGCAAGTAAAATGAAGTGAAATTACTACTCTACTACAATTGTGTTCCAAAACAATTCAGCTGATCTTAAAATCTCCAGCTCTCATTCAACTTGCAAAAACTCCCTAATTGTATTCAACTCCATTCTCACCACCTTGAGCAAGATGTAATATTGAAAATTGCATTAGTAATCTACACTATTCTTATCTTTAAGATCTATCTGAAATATAAACTTATTTGCAACTGACCAATCTTTAACTGCAGACTTCAGGAAGTAAAGTTTGGAAATAGCTAACTAAGCTCAACTGGAGTAGTAGGCATGATTTGAAGAACAATAGTGTATAAAGAGAATAAAAAGTCAATAATTCTGAGATAATAGTAGTAGAGAATTTAATGAGTATAATAGAAAGTAGATACAGCTAAGAAGTACTGGTAGAAATTGATATATATAAGAAATACTGAGAATATACTCTATTTAAATAGTTAAACAATTTACGTAATGCCAGCAAATGAGCTGTTTCTCCATTTACGTGATGTTTGATATTTCCTCTTACTCTTTGATTCACATTGCAAAGTGGTATTAATACTTATTGGCTGGATAACTAGTAGTTATTTTCTAGCAAATTTTATCATCTTATATAATGTTCTTTCTTGATATAGTAGTCTATGTTGTCTGAATTCATTGTATTGATCCTTTAACACATTATAGAGTTTAATAATAAAAGAGTCTTGAGTTTTTATAAGTATAATGATGGAAAAAGAGTTCTAAGTCACTTGTAATGATTGAAAATATACTAAGTTGGGTTTTAAAAAAGAATTTTTATTCTATAACATATTTTTATCTATACTTAATAATTGAATACATTCATGTATTATAAAATAATATCTCTCTCTTAATGTCTTCATACGTAGTAAATACCAAACGATACCGGTATCTCCTCTATCTCAAAGTAAAATGCTCAAACTGCTTGCTTTTCAGCAGACTAATAGAGCCAACTTTATATACAAATCTGTGTTTTAGTTCAGTAACACAAAAATCACGATTTTCAAACTTACCAGGTGGACTCATTAGTGTCTAATGAATTTTCATATCTCTATCATTCACATGAGACTCAGTAAATCTATTAACCAGGCATGGCTAAATTATGAAACATTTCTCTCATTAGTTTGAAAAAGTCTTCTTGTTGTATTAGGACATTTTGTTAGTATGTTTTCATACTCTCTGATGCACTTCATGTTAACAGCAGTCAATAAAATTCTCTGAGCTCTTGTTAAGATACTAATTGCCTTAAACATCAGGAAAATATCGGAGGAGCGTCCACGGAGGTCCTGAACGCTCCTGGTCCACCAAGGAGGGATTTGGTCCCGTGGTCCTCCTGGTCCACTCTGATCCGCCCTGATCCAAATTTCCGAAAATCTTACTGAAAATGTGGACCACGGTGGGCCATGGGGTACCAGGGTGCACCATGGAGACCATAACTCCCCTTGGTGGACCAGGAGGGCCGTATACATTTTGCTGATGAATAGAGACCATACTACTGTCTCTCTCTCAGCTTTGACTTTAGTGTCCTTAGTAGCAACACTTCCAGGATCATCATTTCCACACTCCATCTAAATATCCCAATGATAGACTCCAGCCTGTGCTCAAGGTGGCCAACTGAGGTGAGAATTTGAAAGAAGTCATTTCTTGTAGTTATTATGTCATGAATCCTTAAGGATTTCTGACAGATTGGTAGATGTGAATTCCTTGATATTCCAGGATATTGCCTTCTCCATATAGCTTCTATCTTCTTTCCACATCAGCAAAATGTATACGGCCTTCCTGGTCAACCAAGGGGGTTTATGATCCCTGTGGTGTACCCTGGTCCACTTTTTCGGTAAAATTTTCGAAAATGTGGACCAGGTTGAATCGTAGTGGACCAGGAGCGTTCAGGACCTCCATGAATGCCCCTCTGACATTTTCCTGATGCAGAAGCCAGCTTCAGGCCCTCATCAAATATAACAAATATCTTTTCATTGTTTCCATCTAAAACTATGTAAAATTAATTCTTACCAACCTTTATCTGCTTAAAGCTGAAGTTCAAGACTTCTCTATCATCAAGTATCTCTATAGTAGTAGGAGAAGGGTGCTTTCCATGGCTATTGATCCCAAAACCTACTTCACAAGTATTAGCTATTTCATATAATTAGTATATACTAGTAGCAGAATAATATTATGTCAATTAAACTCATAATTACATTAAAATACATGTCGAAAGTAGACTCTCCTCTCTCTTGTTCAGCTTCTATTTATTTCTTGACTTTGCCTGATAGATTCAATTGAGAGGTCAATTGGTTTTGTAGAATATGATCAGATAATACTTCTAGACCTTATTCCTTTTATAGGCATACTACAACATGTATGAAATTGAGCAGCATGATTTTTGCCATTGCAGGTTAGGGTAATTCTTTTTTTTCTTCTTTTGCAACATATGGTTCAGCTTTGAGAATTCCAGCTAGGGTCCATATTGAAGCCTTGGGGTAGTCCATGTTTATTGTGAATGATAGGATTGAAAAGATGTGTTACAACTCTATCTTTTATAATCTAAAGCAAGAACTACAGTCTAATACTTTCTGTGGTATGAATAGTTGAAGAAATAGCAAAGTCTAAGTGGCGTAAAAATTGAAGAAGTAAAAAAGTAGCACGAAAAAAACAGAAGTACCATTTAGGATGCTTGGGCATTTAAATAAAAGGATGCTATCATCCTAAAGATCTGTGTAGTTGGCAAAAAAAAACATAGTCATGGTCAATTTTGTCAGCAAAAAAACAAAAATCCTCCACCATTGTGGTTAGCTCATTGGCCAAAACACAAAGTTACATCAACATGACTGTGCGCTACTGCCTTATAGTATAAGGAAAGGTCTCAACCAGTTTCATGGTATAGTAAATGTTTACCAAATATAAATTGCATAAAAGTGAAGGGAGAGAGAATTGTCGTACTAGAAAAATTTGGGTATAAGGAAATAGAATCTAGTAATTAAATATAATCTTAGAGAAAAAGATCAAACAATGTGTGTGTAGGCTTTCGGTTGTGAATAGTTACAATAGTCTATTAACATACCCTTGTCTGATGATCAGTGATTTATCAGATAGCCAGATTGTCTTTTGAGATAACCATTTAGTACATATTAGAAGGTGCCATGATGCACAAGTCCTACTTCTAGCAAACCACTCTTCCCACTCTCCCATCCAACCCTAACCTATGACCCCAGCCACAAAATCAAAAATTACATCTCAACCCCAACAACAGGGATCTGATCGCCAAGACCGTCCGCCAAGGCTCAATCTCCAACCTCACCCCAACCTCACACCGAAACCATCCCGCCAACCCAACGAAATCATGGCCGGCGGACACCACAAAGAAGGTACCCAACTCACCCTCTCTCCTCCTTCTCCCTTCTCCTCCATCAGCCGGATAAAATTACTAACTGACAACTGACAGTCCTCCACCAGGACCCTGCACTCATCAAATACGCCCGTCAGCCTCCCCCGCTCTGCCAAAGTCCCACCAGTTACTAACCCCCACTCCACAGAACTGAACACAAATCGCTACAAGTACTTCAGATGGAATGCCCGCACGGCTAAGATATCCTTCATTTACGCTATTGTTATACCCGGCGCGCTGATGACATTGGCGTTTAAGACCGAGGTTTGTGCCCCACACTGCCTCCGCCGATCCATCCGGGGAGTAGAAATAGAGAAAGTGCTAATAGATATTTATGTCAGGGAAAATACAACTTCCGCGGCAAGCGACGTGGCGATATTCTGCAGGATTTCTGAATCTTTTCCGGTCGGAGAGGTGATATAGAGGGCACTGTGGGAGAAACCGGGTTAAATGATGTGATGGGTACGGTAACGGCACCGCTACCGACACACCGGTACTCACTTGTCAGGAATAATCGCACAATCCAATTTGTGAAAAGAAAAAGAAAAAAGGCAAATATTAGGCATATCACAAGTAGTCTAATCTGTTGTATCTGTCCTTTTTTTTTTTTACCGAATGATAAGAGAGAAACCCATTATTATTATGCTATTGCGAGAGCACTACCGCTGTTCCCGGAACGTGTGGGATGTGCTGGCGTCGGGTTTGGCCTAGCATCATGCGAAGCAGGCCCGCCCGTCTCCTCAGCAACGTATGCCATCATCTCGTTACCTTCCTCTCTCCCTCACTCTCGCACCCACACCTTGCTCTGCCATACCTAACCCCCCTCCTTCCTCCTCCGAAACACCCTCCTAATTGGCTGCCCTCCGTAAGCAAGGAACAGAGACAAAACACTCATACTCGCCAACCCACTACCGCCACTGACTGACTCGTCAACTGGTATCCAGGGGCTAGACCCGTCCCTGCGCTGTGCTTGTCTCAGGGGTGGAGCTGAACCCATCAATGCATGGCGAGGCACAAGTAATGTTCTTGGAAAGAGAGAACAACCCAACTGACGCAAGGAGATTTTTTTTCTTCTAATTTTTTATAGTTCGTGTACGCTCAGGCCTTCTGGATAGATGACAGGCGTTCTTGATTGGTGAGTGTTCTGTAACGGCGGGGATGTTGTGTCATAACAGCTCACTCGGTGCACAGTAGTGGGCAGTATTGGTTAGGGAAGGAAGGGAGGGATCCTAGGAACTAGGGTAGGATGGAGGTGAAAAAGGGTTGGAGGCAGGGGTTACGCCCTGCTTGTGCTGGTTCGACACGATCAAAAGAAGGAAATGCTGTGGAACAAAATGCTCCCCTAAACCTCTCCTGTGGAGAGGACGGTATTTTGCGGTGAAAAGATCAATAATTAATAGCGCTTAAAACGGATGCTGATAACCAGCTAGCTGACTTAAGACCCCCAATCATCCCAATCATATTTTCCGTTCCCAAATAAAGTAGAAAAAAAAAAAAGGAAAGCTGCACTATTCGCCGTACCCAACTGTCCTCCTGGGACTTAGGTACTGAAACCTTCACTAAACAATTTCCGTCTAAAATCAAAAAAGGAAAGGGAAAAGAAAACAGTGGGGATAGAATATATGACAGGGAAACACTAAGGGAATGCTAATATTCATAAGGAAGGTTTTATAGTGAAGTAAAGGCGAGAATCGGTTCTGATCGTTAGGCATATGTGGAGAATCCCGGGGGTTCATTTTTCTTGGTTAGGCCCCGAGACCATTTAGGACATATAACCACCGGATGGAACTGTTACAAATATTGCGCTTAATATTGTGGAAGCAATAGCGGCAACAATCACGCTTTGCAAAAATATCGCATCCTGTATCTGGCGTAATGCTGGCTCTTCAATCCAGACTTGTTTGTCAAAAATCCTTCGAATAAGGTTGCGCTCTTCGTATCGGGCCCTCCAAGGCTAACGATACCATCAGCAAATAGAGGTCAAGCTGTCAATCTAAGGATAACTTACTTCATCCTCGTAGCTATTTGGAATTGCTTGAGATTCTAATGATTCCTTAGACTCGAAAGAGTCTTTAGCCTCCTCATCCACCCACAGCTCCCTTTATTTGCAAAGTCAGTCATTTCCAATACCACATCTAGGGCCAAAGCTGCTTACCAAGGGCGGATATGGCGAGCGTGCAGGCCGTGGAGAACAACACACATTCCCTTATACGCAGCGAACAAAGTTGCTATACCAATGATCCATGCAATGGCGGCCATTGCTCTCCATCCGCGGGAACGATTGCTAAGGGTTAGTAGGATGGCAATCATCAATCCGACGAGGATGGTACCCACTCCAAGGCAGCGAGCGAAGAATACCCTGGGAGGATTTCCATTACAGATGCTCCATCGGACAAAGTTCGGATGAGCCTGGTAGCGAAACGCATCTTCAACAGCCTTCTTGAGGGGGTCAAAGGCGCTGGGGTGGGTTGTGTGGGAAATTCCATGGAGGGCTGCCACACGATCGCGAGAGGAAACATTGAGTTCGCGGGGGCCACCCTCGGCGATGTAAATGGCAACCACGCGAGTTACCTCCTCACGGAATGGATGAACGCTGTCTATTGTTCCGCCATAATGTTAGCCAATAACTGACTTTACTTAAGGCTACTAAGGGGGCGGGTTATCAGGGAGTTATCTCAGGGAACCGTGGCTGAGCTTACATGGCTGCCATTCCATCCCAATGGACTGATATGCCTCAGCCGCCATCTGCTTGTGATTAATCTGGTTTAATCCCACGCTTTCAATAGATGAGAAAAGTTCAATCGCAGAGTTCCCGGGTTCGTAACCAGAATCCCCAGATGAGTCTGGTGTGCGTGGTGGGGTAGTAAAAGGGTTGGCCTTTGTTGGGCTCGGAACGGCGAGTTGTTGAGAGGGGCTAGAGAAAGCACCAGATAGAAATTGGGTGACACTATTGCCAGACCTAAGTCCGCGTTTAGGCCCAAGGCGAGGATCGAGAGGATTAACAGGCACCGGAGGAGGAGACAATGCCTTTTCGTTCTCAGAAAGAGCATTGAAACGTTCTGTATAGTCACGCAACCACAGATAAAACTGCAGGTTCTCGGCAGCATGCTCCACATATAGGAGATATTGCATAAAATCTCTACAGGTCATTGGCTAATAGATTGGACGAAGGTTAGTTGGAATGCATTTTGATGGGATTGGGATATATGAAATCTCTGCTAACAGGTCTCCGATAATGGTAACTCCAGAAGGCAGTTGCAACATCCAACCAACATCTAAAGATAAGCCTGGTCGGGCTGCAGGTTCTCTTTGAGCGAGCATATTGATAGTTGAAAAAAAGGTATACATACTGGGCATGTCCCACCAGCAATAATCTTGTCAAATGACAGGGCATCAGGGATCCCCGGAATTCTGAATGGATGACTAGAGTTGGAATTCACGGGAGACAGGGCTTTTGGCTCAGAAGAGCTAGAGTGCTTGGAGGAAGCACTAGAGACAAAGGCCGGACGTCGATACAACATAGCGCTGAAGCCCATGACGAGTCTGTGTCCCTGAGTTTGAGAGACAATATATGGTAAAGCGAGAGGGCTCGCAAGTGTATTAGATCGGGTCAGAGAGGGGGAAGACTCAAATAATAGACTGGGGCCTGCTATCCGATTGAAAAGAAAGGGGGAGAGGAGCGGATGAACAGGGGATATAAGAGCCAGAGCAAGAGGGGTAGTGGGGGCCGAGCTTGAGTTGAACTCTACGAGTAGGATAGAATCTGCAGGTAGTCAGAGAACGTATGAACTAAAAGAGCAGAAAGCGATCATATATACCCAAAATTTGGACATCACCAGTTCCTTCTGGCGCATAGCGGCAAAATATCCTGTGGCAACCCAGTCAAAACCACATATTCACCCAAGATTTTTAACTATCCCTTCCCTACCCACGAGTTGATGGATCAAAATATGCCAGAGTCTTGGACAGGACATCACTGTAGCGGTATCCTCCCGCACCTTTCCTAGTCTGTCGCCACCAGCCAACATATCTCAAGGATTGCTACGGTAGCGGAATCTTCCTAGGTAGTGTCAAATACGGTACGGCACCTTGTCAGAAGGAATATGCGTTCTGCAGATCGGCTGGCTTATTGCCTATCGCCCATAACACCCTAAGAACTTGAGAAAAGGAACTGTTGGTACGATTCCTACTGTGGGGGAAAAAAACTTGGACTTGGAGCATGCATGCGACAAGTGCGGCTTCAACAGCAACCTGTTAGATGATTTTATTTCCGCCTCACTATTCCTCCTATTCCATACTTACTGCAAGAATCACACATTTGACGGCAGATGAGCACATTATCTATCCAACATCTCTCTGACTCGGCATTTGAGCCACTGAGGCCTTCCATATTTTCAGGTTCGACATGCGCTGCAGCCAAAACATGGGATTGGATCCAGAGAACACCGGTGCACGGCGGGAGGTGACGGACGTTCCCGCGCACGAGCGCTTACACAAACCATCCATCCCTCAGTTTTCTTGTGTCCTCGGCATTTACCGGGGCCCGTCCATCACTCGCGTTTCAGAGATACCCCTCCCAGGGCGGGAACTCCAATCGCCCCTTGTATTATTTTTCGCTTTCTGCCAACTCTTATATAAGCTACTAAAAACGTGGAACTAAGCTCCTGATACATTCCAGTGCTAAGTTATGGGCACCTAATAGATAGGACGGCGGAGGGTGCGGGCATGTTTGTTATTGGGAGAAGGTGATATCTATTGATGATGTCGACGAAGTTGCCGTGGTCATGTGACATTAGGAAAAGAGTCTAGATTTGTCCATTGTTACGAGTGCAAGGATGATAGTCTAGGATCCTCAGAGGTTGCCGCCAACAGGGATGGGGAGAGTATATTTCGCCGATCGTGGGTCTCCGAGCACTCTTCTCGAGATCGGACAGGGTTTGTTGCTTGGGTTAAGATTCAGGCGGCCCATTGGTGTGGTTTCACGATATCAAATTGGGTCCCCTCTTTTTGTCTTTCGCTCACTGCACCGCATGGGATTGTTTATCGAAAGCCACTTACCGTTCTCGTCAATTCCTAAAGTGGCTGGGCGTAAAAATGCCAATTTCTAGTGTCTGCCCCTAAACTCCACGAGATTGGAACTTCTATTTCCCAATATTTTACGAATTGGCCACTGCGCTCCAACAGGGCATAACGAAGGCGGGCGATATGGACCAAGGTACATGTCGGGCAAAAAGGAAGGTAACAAAAAATCACTACTCATTAGTTGTCCCCGTTTATCACCCCCATTTTCGTCGTGCCCCGGTTGAAGACCGTATCCCCGGCCTCCGTAGACTACCGAACGGGAATCTCGGAGTAACAAGGAGAGAAGTAAACAGGCTGCGGTCAGAGCTCTGAAGCAGGGTCTTAGCCAACGTATACGGTAGCGTGGGTGTCATCTTGTGAGCTATCCCCTACAGCACCCTCCCTTAACTCTCGAGTACCACTCTTTCCATGTCATGGCAAAGGGGCTTGGTCCGCCAACCAATGGCAAATCAATTCTATGTCGAAATTGGACTTAATACACAAGCACCTACAGTATACAGCGTACCAGAAAGGTGGGTTGTCTGAAACATTCGCAGAGATTGGCAGCCTGCCAAACCTTTCTACTTTTTGTATTACCCCACCCCTACTTGTACCCCACTCTACAATGCTCGTTTTCCAACTTATCCACTCGAGAGATGTGACCCATTCCGGCATTCCTGGACGGGTCGGGCTACGTCCCTGATACTGTACTGTAGTTACGGGAAGTCTGGAGCATTGAGACTGGGGCGGAGCGGGCCCAACTTCCGGCCTGCTTGTCCGTCCGTCTGTAGAAATTGCCGCAGGCTTGACATCATTCTTGTAGGATTACGATAAAGACATCGGTGAAATTCTACGCAGCATGTACCCCCCTTTTTTTTCCCCTAGAATCTCATTGGCTAGTCCTCGCACACTCACGATTCATCTTCGGAGTAGAAGGCTGTCTCGCACCTATATCTAGAAGTTTTGCCAATAAAATTACGGTTGGCGCTCGTGTTTGAGGAGAAAAGCAAAGTGGACACACAATGTCTCAATCCGTTGGAAATTTTTCCCCCAAAGGGCATCGGGCGATCAAGATCTACTGAAGTGTTCTCGGGAGTTCCATTTCATCTCGTGATCTGCACCGAACTCTTCCTCCTATTCACGGACGAGAAAGCCTACAGAATACCAGCGAATCCCGGGCCCTCCCTACAAAATACCATCAAGGTTTTTTTATGCCAAGGGAACCACACTCACCTTCTAAGGAAAATGCTGCCATAAAAAAAATAAAAAAATAAAAAAATAAAACTGGAAAATAAACTGGAATTAGGCGAATTTATTAATATTTTTCTTTTTATTATTGGGGAGATATTAAGCACAGAAAAGCGCAATTTGTGTAAAAGTCGATTACCAGGGGTGTTCTTGGCAGACAAAGCCCCTGTGAATTTCCTAAGATGGAGATTTGCCAACACATTTTAAGCAACACAGGCTACTGAATAATTACTTTTTAAAAATTTAAAAAAATGTGTGATTTTAGCAGTGTTTCTGGTTTGCTTTCAGTAATTTTTCATTAATTTTTCAATTTTTTTTCACTAAGTAATTCTAGAGAATTCGGCTAGTGTTATCATTTATTACTGTATTGGGGTGAGAGAAAAGGGTTGAAACCTTGGATGGTATTTGGGAGGGAAAGTCTGAGGGTCGCTGGTATTAAAAAGGTTTGCCCATTCACGGACCAGCGGGATCTGGCTTTGCTATCCGTTAGTTATTAATGCGGTATGGGATCGACCGAGTGATATTTCCACCCAAGCTGACACCCGAGATGGGAAGCGAGGGAGAAGGGGGAAAGTGGCATTACCCCACGGGCCAGACCCTTTCTTTCTTTTTCTACTTGTTTTTTTCCATTCTTCCAAGCTTTCTTCCATTCCCCTGCAGCAACTTACAGGTGCGGTAGGCCCCCCGCATGAGCGGCGAATAAGATTCGACTGTACTAATAGCCAAGTATTTTGACGCATTCGTAACTGCCTGTACTACATACCAGATCGAAATTAAGATACTAGGAACTAGTTGATGGGGTGCGAGACGGGAGGGTAAAATAAGAATTCTATTTCATGCCGGTCATGAATATGGTAATACGGTATCACATATGATCCTATACCGTTGAACTTTGGCAGGTAGAGAAGGGAGGCAAGCCTCAATAGCGGCCATATTACACTGTACTGTATTGTGCGAGGCATATACTAGTATAACAAGAACTTGAGGGGCGAAATACCTCATCCAACGCACCTTGGTATACCCATAGGACCAGAATTTTGTCAAATAGCCGCTGAACACTCTCCCGCCTGGGTATGGGAGGCGGAAAGGGTGGGGGAAGGGTGGGAAAAGTACACTTTCGAGTATACCGATAGTACGGTTGAACCTCTGCATGGCATGAGAACATGATAACCCCTTTGAGTTCTACCGTGAGTCTCATTAATGATTGAGTAGTCTAGTGAAGACTACCAAGCAGAGTAGTGGGGCAAGATATGGCAGCGCTTCGTAGTCATGGGGAAGCCAAAGTTGCAGTGAAGATACGGGTTGGGCTTTACGTGTTTCGGTGATTGGTGTGTGGTAGTGAGGTAGCCTATCGAGACTGGCTGAAGTTCTGAAACCTAAAGGTGGAATCCTCCAGTACAGGTTATCACATTGAGGAATTTTCTGATGGTGGCAACTTTAGAGCTTGGCCAGAACGGATTGCAATGCCTTGTTGGTGATATGGGAATAGCTATAAGCGGGGGGTTACTGAGGGTTTTGGTATTACCAAGCTAGCGCTGGTTTCTGCGGTTTGGTATAAGTTTACAATGGGGTATCACATTTTAAGTCTCTTTATAAGTATATCCAGGCACCCCAAGGCCCTTGTCGTACACTATTGGTATCGGTAGTTTCAGTAGACTAAAGACTCTACTTGTATTCTCATGGCGTATTCGAAATCAAATTACTATAGGAGTGTCTCAAGGTATGTTAAAATTGCACGAAATACCAACCAAGATAACCATTTCAATATTAGCCGGACAACCTAGCAAATGATGGTAATAACAATGATGAGAATAAAGATAATAAAAATAGCCATAATGATCATAATATAAAAGGAGGAAAAAGTAGGTATGTGCTATTATGAGTGCAGAAAGCTTGTATATAAAATACTAGAAACTAGAAGTAAATAGTATATTATTATCTTTATTTTCAAGTTCTTATTACACTTATCTGCTTTTAAAATATCACAACCATATAGACCTATCATATATTTTAGAGTATGATTAAAGTGTTGGACAAGATATTTCTAAGGCTACTAACACCTTCTCCAATATGTGATTGCTATAAGTGCATCAGCAAAAAAAAAATGTTTGTACTACACTGCATCCTGTACATCCTGAGACCCCTGTTTGCATCCTGAATATATACAAATTATCATTCTGTGCATTCTGAAAACTAACTATTGACCAGTTTGCTAGTAGTTGATTTCAACTTATTTGCACTTAGTGGCACTTCCTGAAGTCTACTATTTTGGGTACATGCAGGGGTTCAAAGTGGTGGAGTCAAATTTTGCTATCAAAACTTTCAATTATCAATTGGTCAGTCATCTGATACAGTGAAGGTCTGAAATTTTGCATGTAGCTAGAATCAACTACTATTTATCAGATATGCTAATGCATTTTGCTCTCTGAATAATTTCATTTTTCTCAGGATGCAAACTGATTATCAGGATGCAAACTGGTTTTCAGAATGCAAACTGGCTTTCAGGATGTACCAGGATGCACAGGAAGAGCAAAATACAAACTGGGTTTTTTTGCTGATAATATTAGGCACATTGGAAGCCCATGTATGAAATACTGGAATCCAGCGCACAGACCCCAGCGCACAGACCTCAAAAATACGGCCATCATACCCCTGCGGCCCTGACGTTAGGACACTACATTCGCTGCAGCACCTGTGGTAGTTGCGCTCACACTCAGAAAGTCCCCTCCAAGAACCACTCACAATAACACCATATACGTTGCGGCCGTCCGTCCGACCGGATGCTGTTCGCAGGATATATGACAAGAGAACCTAGCGAAAATTATGCAAGTGGTTCGAATCAAATCGATTGACGTCGCATAAAGCTATAGGCCTTCGAAGTCAAGTGAGCTGATGGAAACAAAAGAGTGGATGCTTGAGCCAAATCCTTCTATGAGAGAATTAGACTCTAGTACGCATAGTGGAGACCAATGGTCCCACTCAGAGCCAGTCAGTAAGGGAGAAGGCACTGCGCGCAATTAGCCATAGGTGTGATTGTGGGCAAGAGTCATCCCGAAACCTGACGCTTATGCAGCCTAAGAACTCATACGTGTTGAATGGTCTGACAACCAAGAAGTTGGCCACTTCTTACATGGCTCGGTGAAGAAAGTTATAGCGCTAGCACCTATTGGGCTACGAGAACTCTGCCCACCTATTGTTGAAGGGAATGAAACACCCACACGATTAGATGAATAGTGTATGTCTTCATAATGCTATGCAAGTAGTCAAGCAGTTGTCAGGGTCAGAGAGTGTTCCCACTTTTTTTAGTAGTAGTTATTGGTTAGCCTGCGAACACTCAGACGCGGAATATAAATATCGAAGTGCCTCCCTTGCTATAAGAAATCATTAAGCACCGGAGAAGAGATCTTATCAATATCAAAAGTTATTACGCTATAAATCCTTATTTCACTCGATCATCTTTTTATTACCTCAAATTACTTCTCATGAGGAGATAGTTACCCACGAGCCTTCTTACACAAATCTCCAAATACACATACTCAGGCTTAGTCTGATATTATAGTCACATTATCGGCTACTCCTAACAGATAACTTGAAGCCCTTCATAATCTATTTCTAGTTAGAAAATTATACTTTCCAAATTCTGTTCTTTTCATAGCTAATTTTGTATTTTCTTAACAGTCTTTCTTGAATACAGCAATCTGGTAAACAATAGAATTGTAACGACCCTTGAGAAAGGTAGCTACAAGTGACCACCTTACATGCCTAGCAGGTATACCTAAGTGTAACCACAGTAGGGGAGGTCCCGTATACTAAGTGGGTGTTTGGCACAGAGACGGCTGAGTGGTTTGCTTTGTTAAACACCTGTAGAATTTCCTGTGAAAATGGCGTATATAAGTATTCAATAGAGACGGTTAATTCCGAATATAGTAAAAATAAGAAAATAATAATAGTGGGGAAAAGAAGCAAAATTCACAAATGTACTATTGAATTATGAACTCCGACTGGTAATTCCTACCAATATATTGAAGCCTATTCCATTTATTCTTTCTCACAATTACACTCCCAATATGTAAGTACAAGTGCATAGCCTTTATTTTCATCTTTAAACATACTTATTTAAGTATAAGATGTATACTAAAAATTGAAATTTTGAACTTATCAATTTTACTAATAAGAGTTAGTATATAGTAATAAGGAAAGCAAAAGGCTCATTTAGCCATGGAGATGAATGAGCAAGAGACAGACACTCAAGAGTTTGTTAGAGTTGGCACGCTTGCAATTCAAGCTATTTCGGCACTTACCCTTTTGCAGTATCAGCTTCTGCAGCTATCGATACCGACAATCATCAGTCAACCAAAGCATATATCAGGTCTATCTGGACAAGCCTATACACAGGAACTCCTTGATTCAAATCATGAGTGCCGAGTACTTGAGTGCTTGCATATGTCTTTACCAACATTTCGGCTTCTCTGTCAACGGATTTGTGAGAAAAGATTACTGAAAGATACCCGGTATACTACCATTGAGCATCAAGTACATATTTTCCTCTTCATATGTACTACTGGCTCTTCCAATCGTACAGCCCAGAAACACTTCCAACATTCCGGTGAAACTATTAGTCAGATATTTAAAATGGTAGTTGAAGCAATTAATCATCTTAGTACTGAATACATTCAGCCTGTGTCCGCATGGAATTCCAACCTCAGTATCATACCCACAGAAATTAGCAGCAATACCAAGTATTATCCATTTTTTCAAGACTGTATTGGTGCGATTGATGGTTCGCTTATCCCACTCACCGTTTCGCCAAATGCTGCAGCTGCCCACAGGACTCGAAAGGGATTCACAGCTCAAAATGTCTTTATCGCTTGCAATTTTGATTGCACTATTACATATGTGTTGGCTGGATGGGAAGGGTCAGCACATGACTCACATGTGCTAGCAGATGCATTAGATAAGGGATTTGAGGTTCCTCATGGAAAATACTATCTTGCAGATGCAGGGTATGCAATATTAGCTGAGTGCTTAACTCCATATCATGGAGTACGTTATCACTTGAAGGAGCAGGTCCTAGGCAACCAAGCGTATGTATTTCATTATACTAGTTATGTGTTGTCTTTTGCAATCAAGTTTTATTTTTCTAAAATTCAGTGCTAATTGTGATTTTCTGCATTTGGTATAGACATTAAGATGCAAAAGAGCTTTTCAATCTCCGCCAGGCATTAGCAAGAAATTGTGTGCAACGTACTCTTGGAATGTTGAAAGCTAGGTTTCAAGTTCTCAAGTCAGCTTCCGATTATGATCCAACAATCTCAGCAAAGTTGGTGGTTGCACTTTGTTGTCTTCATAACTTTATTCATTAGCAAAAAGACAATTTAGGTCCGGTGAACCGTATTTGCGTCCAGACGCATGACGTCCGCCCAGCTCGCCCCAGACGCCTGGTATGTCCGGATTCTTGTTTTCTTACCCAATCGCGCCTAGTGCCTTGCAACGCTAATTTCCTTTCTCCAAACACTCCATAGGCTGTGCTCCAGACCCCCCCCACCTACATACCTCTCCCCCCTGCCCTATTCTTCCCATCACACCCGGCGGCCCTTGCCCTGCATGCCCACCCCCCCATTCTTTGTCCCTGATTCTGCCGTCGGGCGCCGACTGGATTCACGCGCTGGCCTCCTGACACTTCACTTTCATCCAAGTTCCCGGCATGAAGATGCCGAACACAGGAGGGCTCCTGGACTCTGAATTCCGACTTCAGGATCCCCCACTGTGTTCGTATTCTTCATGCCGGGGACCTTTATTTTTCCGTCCGACTGCGTCCGCTGATCTCGGGCTGATGCTCACAGTTTTTCATATTCTAACCCATCCTCCGCCGCCTTTCTCCGACAAAAGGCAATTGATGTCTGGCAAATCGGACTCGCCCCGGACGCCTGGTGCGTCCGGATTCTCGTTTTGTTACCCAATCGTGCCCACTACCTTGCAACGCCAATTTCCTTTCTCCAAACACTCCATACGCTGTGCTCCAGACCCCCCCCCGCCTACATACCTCTCCCACCTGCCGTCTTCTTTCTATCAAGCCCGGCGGCCCCTTCACCCCCACCTACCATTCTTTGTCCCTGATCCAGCCATCGCGCGCCGACTAGATTCACCCGCTGGCCTCCCGATACTTCACGTTCATCCAAGTTCCCGGCATGAAGAAGCCGAACAGAGGGGGGCTCCTGGACTCTGAATTCCGACTCCAGGATCCCCCACTGTGTTCGTATTCTTCATGCCAGGGACCTTTATTTTTCCGTCCGACTGCCTCCGTGGGCTGATCCCCACCATTTTTAGTTTACCAACCCATCCTCCACCGCTTCTCCCAGACAGTGTTCTCTCTATCCGGATCCAGGCGGGCTTGTCCGTTGAATCTATAGTTCTTTGTTTTTAATATTTTAGGTTTCTATTTCTATCTTCTGTCTAAATATGTACAGAGAAAGTTTCAATAAATGTCATTAAATGTCCGCAGAGCAATCTGGTGATTTACTAGCCATTGCCCATCCCCATAAGGAACCACATGTGCCTGCCCAACCACGACTCCAATATCGATTAACATCATATCCCGACTGTTGCGCCACTTGCAGTCTCGTATATGCCCACTTGACCCATGAAATCTTCCACCGTTCATCGGATCAACTACTTGAACAAATGCTAGCCGACTTGCAACCCCCGTCCGCATATTTCTTATCTTAAAATGCCCTACCAAGTGTGCCACGGCCCGTCTGCGAAGTTCACCATACATATCCGGCCTGCCAGCCTGTATTCATATCCAATCATTTCTGGCACTAGAGTTTCGGAATGACTTCTTTCCTGTACAGCGCGCATGATGAACCTGGAAGATATTAGTTTCTTAAAAGTCTGGAACTGGAATTTCGAGCTGTGTGAATACCTCAGCCGGACAGAATTTCAGTTGGCTGGAGTCAACTGGGAGCTGCCGTTCATCAGTCACGGGCTGGCGGATGTAGTTAACCAATTCCGCAGCCAAGTCGTCATAGGGAATCTCTAATTCACGGCAAAGCTCGAAAACTGTGCCGACATTCAGGGTCCGCTCTTTCAGGACTCGCCGTGAAATCCGGTGGGGCAGGCAGGTCTCTATATCTATCCCTGGACTAGAAACGCTGACGTTGACAGTTCCAACCGCATCGCGCGCCGTCCGTAATACTTCCATTGTCAATAATCTCATTCCAATAGCGTGTTGCCGGCTGTATTGTTCTAAGATCTGTCGTGCCGCTTCATTTTTATTTGACCTGCGGTACTCTTCCTTGATCTGCTCTTTATGCCCCAGCTCGCCGATATCTGTGGAATACATTGGAACAGACCCAAAATGTCGCACATGCTGTATAAAGTGATTTAGGTAATGCATCTTAATAAAATTGAAGTGGTTTTCCCGCTGTATCAATTCTGCCAATTGATTGGCCCTTTCAATCCGGGCTTCGCCCAGTGGCCGACGCTGTTTGGCGGCAAATCCAGTGCCAACCCTAGTTCTGTGCTCATTGGCCATCAGCAAAATGTATACGGCCCTCCTGGTCCACCAAGGGTGGTTATGGTCCCCATGGTGCACCCTGGTGTCCCGTGGTCCACCGTGGTCCACATTTTTGGTAAAATTTTCGAAAATGTGTATCATGGCGGATCAGAGTGGACCAGGTGGACCACGGGGACCACAACCCCCCTTGGTGAACCAGGAGCGTTCAGGACCTCTGTGGACACCCCTCCGACATTTTCCTGATAGCAATCAGTTCCCTCAATTCCCGATCCGGACGTTCAGCCTGTACGTGTACAGCCTTAGTTGTACGGAACTCGAGAAATATGTCCTTTGTTTTGTGAAAGGTCCGCAGATACGGTTCCATGTAACGGAGCGTCTCCGGCATATGACTGTGATACTGAGTCATCAGGGTGAAATCAATCAGTTAGCAGACGCACTGTAATGCCCGCTTGAAAGGCAGTTGTTGAGAACTATCCGGATTTCGCAATGTGGACGCCAATATGGCCGAAATACAGCGGCCAAGGTTTCACATATCCTTGCCTTGCCACTGCCTGACTTCTCGATAAGCCTTTTTTGGTGCACAGAAACCGGGATAAGATGGCAATTCTTTCCAGATATCATTGAATGCCTGCTGCCGTTTATGCTTTTTCAAGAATCCTTCTATCTATTTCATCATATGCTTAAAAAGTCCGAGATAGATGTTGTGTAAAAGGTCGGGTTTCTGAAGAATAGCGGGGTTTACTTGGTAGAGTCCGGAGAATACATTGCGGTCCATTTTCACCCCAATTTGATGAAAATAGTCTGCGATATGTGTGGCTTGAGTTTGTTTGTGCTCCTTTGTCTTTCGCGTATAATGGGCATAGTCCCGTGACTTGTATGTGTTTTGTGGATCCTTACCAAGTTCTGTGACCGGAACTTCACACTGTGGGCAGGAATTACTGGTTATTCTGTGCAATGTGGTATGCTCAACATGGTCAGCAATCCAGGCTGATAAGATTGGAAAACATAGGCGCACTTTTCCATCTGCGCAGTCCATCACGGCGCCGTCTTTGGTAATCTCCTACAATGGGGCCAGAATGAGATTGAAGACAGCCTGCAGAGCATCAGCATTCATCTGCCACTGGATTTCGTCGGCGCGGACTGATTCATGACTGAGTTTTGGTGGCACAGGCAGCAAAGCAAGTAGTAGGATTGGCATCTTTGTTGGGCTGTTTCGCGTCCAGGAAAGGATATTGCCATTCGTTACATATACCGGCCACGCTTTCTTATCTCCGGAGAAGTTTGTGAGGTGAGTCTGGTCAGACAATCCGATAACAGGGACTACCGTCGAGCCTGCGGGGAGTGCTTCCTATTAATAGATCTTAGTACTATACAGGTAAGTGATCGCGGACTTATCATACCTGAGTTTCCCACCACCAATCTGCTTTGTACATCTCAGAGTAAAATCGATCACCACTTGAATCATATTCGCGTATCGGCGCATAAACCATATCTCCTCTGTAAGCAACCTGCCGGATGAGGTAGCGGACACAGGATACAATATTTCGGTAGTAGAACGTGGTTGAATGGTTCCCGCTCTCTAGCGTTGCCTCGGTCCATGACAAATATTCTCTGAATGGGTCCAGCGTTTCAAGTTGCTTTTCCAATGTGTAGGCGGACCGAAATGATCCGCATTCCATACCACCCAAGCCTTTGCCAAAGTAATCGTTAATCCGCGTCTTCGGTACCTTGCTCCGTACAAACCAGCTAGCCAAATTGAAGTCGCGCTCGGAACAAAATGGGGCTCATGGATCATCGAGCATGGCCTGGTTAAGCTCCTCATATCCAGCAACATCGCTAATTGTTCTGCTAGCACCCGTGATCGTTTGCTGCCTACATGGAATGGACTGATCCGGCTGTCGGGAAACGTCCTCTGAGTCCGAATCATGCTCTATATCACTGCCTGTCTCCTGTTCGCTTCCTGAATCATAGCCTAAATTTGCTGGGTCAGACTCATAGTCAGAATTTCCCCCGCCCTCTGCAAATTCATCTGTGTCACTAGTGACGCGTTGGTTGACTCCTTCATCCTGTATAAAAGATATCTGCGCGGATGAAGTTCCTGGCCCAGAGTCCGTGATCTCACAGTGGAAAAGCATAATGTCATGATATATCGTCCGAACGTGTTTTTCATAGGCACCAGCATGCTGATAACGCCAGCAACAATAGGGGCAGTTCGTGGCCATCCTCCTCGTGTTTGTCATTTCTGTTCTGTTTCTGTTTCAAGGTGCTAGTATCCGGTAGTGAATCGGCTGCGGGAGCGGATGAATATCGTCTTGAAAGCTGATATCCAATGGCTTTCAAACTTGAAAAAAAAACACAGCAGAATCCCGGTGGTTGTCGGGAGGGTCAAGTAGTTGTAGTTTAAGCTTTTCAAGTTAGGTCTTGGGGCCTCTTGGCGGACCCCTGCGGCTCTTCTACGGCTCAAAAGTCTATTTCAAGCTTACATAAACTTCAAGAAGTAACCTCATGTTTGTCCTAAACCCTTCCTTGTTTGTACAGCATACAAGTGTTTACCAGATGAAAGCCGTCCGCGGCCTATATAAACTATGCCTTTTCTCCTTCCTTCCTTCCCTCTCTCCATCACTTCTCATCAAACACAAACTGACCTGAACTCTTCTTACCCGCTTTTCCCATCCACTTTCTGCCGGCCGGCCCCTAGCACCAGTTCTCACTCGAGTGTACCGAGAACTGTATTCATCCGTGTGGTATATACTCTATTCATTCTCTATCTATTTTGACAAAATGGCTAACCTGAATAATCCTAGCCCCTGTATTTAGTCCGCGAAAGACTCATCTGACCCCCGACCTATCCATCTGCTCCCTCACTTTCTCATAGGTGTGTAGCATCTAGAGTCTATCATTATCCTTTGATCTTTGTCACGCAGAATTTTGTTCTAAAACTCGCCACTGCAGAAATAATCCATCCGCCAAAGGCTGCGATAAACCCTCTCTCCCATCATGCCCAGATCAAAGAGCGGACTTACTCGCCCTAGAACGAAGGGCTATGAAGGCGACGGGTACATTGCCTGGTGCAAACACATCTGCCGCTTCCCAGACCCCAGTACTACAAGTCCAGAGTACAAAACTTGGCGGGACGCCATCAAGACGAGGATGGAGCAGAATCGCATCCGGGGCTGGAAACTAGCCACCCCTGACCAGTGGGCGGCGATTCAAGCATATGTCCTAACCGTCGAACCCCTGGCCAGCAATGGTAGAGCTGCCCTCTGGCAGCAAAACTCAAATGCTGGCCTGCGTTTCACTGAATATCTTGATTTTCTGCTTAAGGATATAGCGAGAAAGCATTCAAAAAGGTTGAGTCGCTTGGATGTCGCCGTTCCTCCAGCTGTCCCCGCTGCTCCTGCTGTGGCCGCAAATGATCGTAAGTTCCGTCCTTTGTTGTCCCTATTAATCTGCATGTCAATTTACTAATATGACATCCTAGGTTTTGCCGGCCCACGTAGCATCTGCGTCTGGAAAGACCGGCTATCTACTTATCGCAGAGACAACCCACTCCCCCGCGGGCTGGAGCATGTCCCATGGAAGACACATCCGGTCATGGTCTGGGTAGAGATGACCGAGCCCACTCTCAAGAGCTTGCATACGGCCCTCGATAGCTGTTTTGCCCCCGGTATTGGCTATCATCACCTGGTTGGCGCCACCAGATATGGCAGCCTTTTGCTACTTGACTCCCCAGATGACCCCTTGCCACTATCTGAAATGCTGGTCCTATAAGATGATACGCAGATCCGTAGGTGGTGGGGACAATGTCCGCCATCTGAACTAATGGAGATGCTTTTTCGAAGACATCGTACCAATGATCAAGAGCCCGGTACCCCGCTCCCTTTGGCCTATGGTTATATGAACCGGAATATTAGGGAAAGCCCTGCCATTGGCGCCGGGGCGGATGACCCAAGATCTGAGCAGGAGGCTTCGCTGGAGTCTGACAGTGCTGATGACAATGATGGCCAGCCAGAATCCTCTGCCACGGCGGCAAGGCGGGGGGCGTACCGTTTGACGATAGCAACCCCTACAGCAAAGCAGGGGCCGCGCCGTCTGGCGAAATCAACCACTGCAGCAAAGGAGGGGCCGCGCCGTGTAGCGACACCAACTCCTACTCGGGCGAAGGCAGTATAGAGCGGGCGAAACCGAGGTGGGTTAGAAGGAGCTGAGGACTCTTCACCGGATTTTGCTGAAATATTCATCCGTAATCCGTCTGTAGATCAAGAGCCTGACTCGGAGGTGATACCACGTGTTGCTCAAGGTATTCCTCATTCTGTCCCACTAGCTGAAGGTCGTGTCCTGAGGTCCGGCGGACAAATACCAGGGCTTGTGAGGTACCAGGCTGATAGAAAAAAAGCACCTGTTAGGGCACCGGTCAATTCCTCGAGCAAGCGCAATTGGGCGGCTATGACCGATGATGAGGACTCTGAGCCTCCAGCTGACACTCGCGAACCACCAAGAAAGATAGTTCGCAGGAATAAAACACTACCGACAGGCCGGAACACAAAATCTGGTGCCGGTAATCCGGCTGTAGCATTAGTGCAAGAACCACTCCATAATGCTAGTTCGCCGGTTAGCTCCCCACCGTCTGCAGACACTTCCCAAGTTTCCACTGAAGACATTGTGATAGAGTTAGGACGGTCCTCTGAGCGGCTCCCGACGGATGCTTCAGGAGCGGAGACTGCCAGCCCCACGCCGTCTGCTAGCCCCCCCCAAGATACCCCCGAGGACATCGTAAGTTATTTAAGACGTTCCGCTGAGCACCTCCTGATGGTTGCTTCAGGAGGTCAGGCTGCCTTGCCTGAGGCTCAGGCGGAATCAAGTATTGGCTGGTAGGTTTCAAGTGCGGTTATCCAAGTCAAGTTCTTCTACGTTCGAACCAAAACCTCTCAGGGGAAGCTGTTCACTTTGGCAACCTATCTTATCTAGCCAGCAATCCCGGTCCGCACTGACACAATATGTCTAACTCTTATGAGGGTAGTGGCAGACCCGAATCGCCAAAGCAGACCTGATTCAGGCGGCACGGGCCCGACCCAAAGTGTCAGAGCACACACTAGCTGTTTTCCTTTTTTCATTTTCCTGTTCCTTTTTCCTTTTCCTTTTCCTTTCGGCGGGCTGTCATGTTAAGGGGGTTTTTATACGGTATGGCATCTTGATTCCGTGTTTTCAGTGTTCTATATGGTTTTTTTGTGCTCATTCCTTGCTTTCATCATTCTGCCTGCTCCTGCCGGCCATTTTTTATCCACCCTGGTGCCAAAGGTCCTGGTGGCCTTTCGCTCACTTGTCATGCTTTATTCCTTGTCGTGCTTCATCCCTTCCCTTGCTCCTTTGCCATCTTTCGTCTGGAATTACCCTTTTTGTCTGCGGTCTATGTCCGCGCTTCTAACATAATGTGCACTTACCTTCACCCTATACCCTCCTAGATTAGTGTTCCCGGCCCGGACCCGTATCCCTGCCCTATCCGGTATAGTTCGCTTGGCAAATTTACTTGAATTAGATTTAGTTCCCATATGATAATAGAAAGGTTTAATTAGCCCTATGAGCGGTACCTCCAAGACTGCTCTGCCGCTTCTCTTTAGCAGCAGTGGTGAGGAATGCGGTTCATATTCAAAATACCTGTATATAAGACGTCTTAAACCGAGCGACAGGTTATGAACATGCCGGCCCCTTAAGAACGCGACTCAGCCTTTGCTGTCAGCTACAATAAGTAACTCCCACAAACCACCTTGATTGCCCGCTGGTTTGCATTTCCTGACACAATCTACATTTGCTTACAATAACCATATATTGAATTTGACCTATCCTTACAACTAATATCTCAATGCCGCAGCGACGACCTACCGCCGACATATCACGTCAAGCCCAGCGGCAAGCCCAGAGGCAGAGGGGGGTCCGCGAAGGACGTATCCAGAAAATGAAATCCCAAGAGCCTCTAGCTCATCGGCCCTCCTCGCTCTCACAGACTAGCAGTATGCTTTCCCGGCGTAGAACATCCGCATTGGGCCCGCAGCCAATTTCAACGCAGCTTCAGGTAGGACAGGCTAGTCATCACCTGCACGGATGGCAGGGCCCGGCGGAGGACAGTATGGATTCACAGGATGGAGAATATGACGACAATGGTTCGAGTGAGGAGAGCATGGAGGACTTAACTGGATCAGACGAGGAGGATGACCTGGGGGATTATGGGGCACAGAGACCCATAATGACAGAGTATGAGTTTGTTGAATCACAACCCTCTACGCTGGCTCTCTCAGCCACGCCTACGGACATACGGATTGGATTGCCTGAATGGATAACACCTGCTCCATGAGTCAGCAGGACTCGTTTTACGGTTCTGGATAGCAGCTCGTCTGGAGATCCCTCGCCCGCTGGATCAAATAATATCCCAACACCGGCAGGCCTCTTCCGAGCGGCAGTACAAGATGAACAGCCCCCGAGTTCCCAGTTGACCGGAAGCCGACAAAATATTGCTATTGGGATTGAGCTCAGAATTCAGAGCAAGGCAAAGGAGCTAATGTGGGATTGGGTACTTTTTGTTGATGCATTCCCGGATCCAATCAGATTAACAGACCAGGTGCATCGATGCTGGAGCGATGCCCGGCGTAAATTGGATTTGCTCGACTTTCCGAATGCTACCACACACATGAGTAATCAGGTAAGTCCTCTAGAAATACTCTACCCATATGTAGTAAGCAGGACTGAATACTGAATCCGGCGGACCATGGTGGGACAGATACGAGATAAGCACAGTTCCAGCAGATCTCAGTATCTGCATTGCGCAAAGAAGGTGGTGTCAGCGCTCTACAAACTTGACACCGAGGACCAGGTAGCCTGTGCACAAAGGGTACAATATTTTCTGAAGGAGGATCGCTCTAATTGTGGTCCTAATGGTTATGAGGTAACTTTTTCTGCTTCATTTTTCCAGATAATTTCAGTCTACAGTGAACCTGAAGGAGTAAACAGGATTTTCAACTTTGGTTCCTCACACCTTAGATCCCGGATCTGATATTCGCACAGTTTTATCGCGGTAAGACAAGGAGAGGCAGAATAGATCCGGAGTTTCTGGAGAAGATAAATGGCCCGTTCCTGTGTCTGACTATGGCCATATTATGCCATGCACTACGCTGCTGGCAGACTGGGGTCTTTACCGATGAGGTTAACTTCACACGTGCTAATTCGCGAGGTAAGCCGCCGGCATCCGGAGTCCACTGAGGAAATCTAGTAGTAGGCTAAACAGGATGGAAATGTAACAGGGCATTTTAAACGTCAGTTGGATACATGGGAGAAGAGTAGGGAATTCGAGACTAGAATTATCGGGCGTATCAGGCAGACGTTGGAGGAAAGAATTGCCAAGGAGCGCAACAACCCTGTAGAGAGGACAGCGGGATATTCAGACAATCCGGAGGCATTAAGGCTTGAATTTGGGATGGATCCGGAAGAGGCAGACTCTCAATTCATACATAATCTATCGGCCAGTCAGGGCATACGCGGTCTGGCGGACTAGAAGGCCCAGGTCTGGCCCGCCCAGTAGGCTATGTTTTATAAGTGATAATAGAAATAATGAAACGCTGGATTCAAAATGTGAATGTGTCCGGGATTACTAGTAGAGGGTGAGGGCGTAGTGACCTGTGAAAGAATATGAATGAATCAGGCCGACCCAAGAGGAGAATGACTGAAAAACAAAGTTCGAGATATCCTAGGAAGACATGATATACACTTCCGGGGGCGGAGAGAGGAATTAGTGGCCAGTAATATGATAGGGAGACTCCGGACAAAGAGCTATATTATCAAGGGGTAGGTGGAAGGCACTTCACTGAGAGCGGAAGATCTGGCGGTGCCAATGAACGCGTCTGGCGGAAGGTTAAAAGTACCAAAGGCGCTAGGCGGAATGTGAAATATACTAAAGGCGTCGGGCGGATCAGGCTTAAGGATCGGAATGTGTCGAGCAGATCAGAAGTAGCTGTCACAGGATTGGGTGAAGGGAAGATGGAGGAAGCTGGATGGTGTAGGAAAGGGGAGCGGACTGCGGACGAATTCGCAACAAGAAGAGAAAAACTGGGAGGAGGGCCAGATGGAGAAAGGCCGGGGGTGAGCAGGAATCCAAAGGGATTGGGGAGGTGTAGGGTGCCAGGGAGCGGGTGTCTGGGGCGTCAGGAAGGGGAGCGGACTGCGGACGAATCCGCAGCAAAAGAGAAAAAACAGGGCGGGGAGCCGGATGGAGAAAGGTCGGGGGTGAGCGGGATCGGGGAGATGTAAAGGGTAAAAGGAAGATGTAGGGCGCAAGGCAATGGGCGTCTGAGAGTGACTGGCGCATCCCGATGAGGGAGGTTTGTGTCTGGCGCGGGCGGAAGAGAAGAGTCTGCATCCGGACGAAATGAGTGCGGGACGGCCCATCCAGAATGTCGATTTGTGTTGGCAGCGCCCGGTGCATCGGAGGCAACAGGGGCACCAGGCGCAAAGCATAATTTTTGCTGATGTTGTATGGAATGGTGAAGGGGTAAAGAACTCAAACTTAGCCATGGATGCAGATATGAGAAGAGATCAAATTAGGGCAGCATATATAAGACAACCAGTATTATCATCAAGGGAGAAGAAGGAGCATGGTGAGAGACAAAGAGACAAAATTGCAGCCGAGATGTGGAGTAGCTACCAGGAGATTATGAGAACAAGGAGATTCAGACAATGAAATGTACATTAGATTAAGCCAATTTACAATATTCCTTTACAAGCTTAATTTGATGCTTGTTCTATCCAGTCTATCTGTAAATCCTCAGGCATCAATACAAAAGTAACACATGCAATAGGACATTTTTCAAGGGCATCAGTTGCTCCCTTAACCGCTTGTTAAGTCATTTTTTGTTACTTGTAGAGTTCCATTACAATAACCATAGCATCCGCATATTGTCTAAACTCTGGAAGCACATGGGCTAAGACTGACCTTTCCTCCTTGGCCATCCCCAAATCATTCTCTAAACGGAGGCGTTTTGCATCCCGTGTTTCAGCAACCAACCCAGTCAATTCATTTGTGATTTGTTTTGCAAACTCAGAGATGTTTTGAATCTCTTGTATTGCCAAATCAGAGGCAGGAATCGTTTTCTTGAAAGAATTCTTTGTATTGGAGACATGGCCTGAGGTACGGACTTGATGTAATGATGATGATGGTGGAGTAATATCGAGTTCAAATGATGTTTGCTGTGTGAGTGACTGCGTTGAATGTGGAGAGGTAATGATATTGGATCTGCTTCTTAGAGAGGCTGAAGATGGAGACAGTGAGGATGGTGAGACTGAATCTTGTAGCCTGACCGCATTTTCTGTGGTGTCCACTGATAGGGCTCCACTCTGACTCAGACTCTGACAGTTATCAATGAAATAGCCAATTTCGCCTTCATACCAGTCTGGTTCGCTATCAGAAGTTGTATTATGCATCTCACTGGTATGGAAGCTTTGAGAAGAACTATGACTCTCTGAAAACGATTGAGAGTGAGGATGAAGTTGGGTAGAACTATAAGCATGTGTTCCAACAGCTGTAGTATTCAAAAATATCTCATCAAGATCTTTGTAATTTTCCAAAGGCCTTTCCTTATATGTAGCAGCTAGAGGATGATGCTAGAATTATTGTAGAACTTAGTTAGTATGAACTTATATTATTTACTAATCAGGTAGGTATAGATCAAGAAATCATATTGAGTTGTAATTACCTTAATGTAGTCTCTCCAAAGAGTATCTACTACAGTGACAACTCCAGGCTCCTCATTCCATCCAAAGCCTGATGAATTGATCAGATTATTGAATGTCTTCCATTGCCTTTTCTACTGTCAAGCATTCAGAGCGTATTAGTAAATTAAGAAAGTAGATCAAATTTAACATGAGTAATATAGAAGGGAATTATTACCAAACCAACTTGATTTTTAATTTGCCTAACAGAAAGGGAATTTTCATCTGGCATTAATTTATTAAAGTCAACCATGATCTGCTGCCAGACCTCACTCTTGAATCAATTGTCAATGTTTTTCCTTTTATAACATTGATTTAAGAGTTCATTAATGAGAGTCTTAGTGGCAACCTTTGTCCATAGTGCTTTAACTTGTTTTGTTTTGGGGCTAAGAGGTATGACTGAGAACAATACATAAGAGACGGGGAAGCGCGGTTAGGAGGCTGTATAGTGCCGGAAAGAGAAAGCCTAAGGAGAAGGCGTCAAAGCACCTGAGAGAGAAAGCCCATGTAACGATCCTTCCCTCCGGGCGATACTTGTAGCCGGTAACAACTTCCTTGCTCTCGTACACTACTTCTGATAGCCGAACACTCTTGCTCCTATCGTGTAGTCGAGAACGTACTAAGAGACACTTCTCTTATTCGCCGGGAATTGTGATAGTAAAGATAACTTGTATTGATAGTATAAGAAAGTACTGAGATGGTTGCATGAGGAACTAACTACTCGACGTTATTTTTTTTTTTTTTTGTTTTTATATCAGGTGCTTTGATTTTCAACTACAAGGCTCAAAGACTATGTGCAGCGCTAGCTATGGTAAAGAAAAGCCCCAACCCCGCCGAGAACACTGGAAAAAGCCATCGCCCCAAGTCCCTATGGTCTGGGACCAACCGTACAATCTCGCCCTCAAGAAATACAAAAATACTCCTCAAAGACAAGCAAGAGAAAACAGGAAAACCAGCAACCCGCACAGCTCCCACAGACGCCAAACGATCTGCCAGCCAAAACAAAAGAAACCAAATTAATATCCCAGTAGCGAACGTAGAGAAAACCAAGGGTGTTAATAGCCGAGGGGGTCCACTAATGGCCAGAGATGTCTAACTGAGCAGAACATTACATCGGGCCCAAGGACTGAAACCGAAAACCGAGACGGTGCAATACGACTACCGACCGATACCAAGGGGTGCCCCCGTAAGCTGCAAAGGGCGGGAGGTGGATGGACGGCCGACCCGGTGAGAAGCCAAACGTAAAAAGGAGTAATAGCTGTAACAGAGCCACTGGACGAAGATCGGAGGAGGATGGGCGGAGGGGTAGCCAACTCGCTAGAAACAGCCAACAAACAGGCCATAGCTGAACGATTTTCGAAGACGACGCGAAAATGGGAACTGAGATGTTACTGACTGAAGCTTTCCCTATCAAGGGTCGAGCTCTCGAATCGAAAAGGTACTCTCGCCAGAGTCCGGAAACCGTAACGCCTACCGTAAACGTAGAAAGAAGGGTTGCCGACCGTGTGAAGTCGCTAAGGGAGGTGAAGCAACAACGGGGAGAGGGTGAAGAACGAGACGGAGGACCACGCAACAGGTCCCTAGGAACACGCTTGCTCAGGGCGAGAACATGATAAGGGCTGAAAGGGGTGGGTAGGGAGCCGTCCAAGGCCTATCGGGCCAATAGAGGAATGGGCTTTCGTGGATGGAGTTGACGATGATTTCTCATAGTGTTGAGATTTCAATCGCCGGAGGTGGAGAGGAGATCGTTTGTGAACTAACCACTCGACGGTCACGGCCCCTTTATATAGACGTTCCTCCCACAACCCTAACCCTGGTGACTCAAACCCCTTAAGTCACACCACCTCATAACTCTTAGCGATTCATGTGTGAAATCCATCAGCTGACTTCCAACAAGTCAGCTGCGCAACATACCTAAACCAATCATAATCCAAATAACATGTCATGTGCGCAACTCGCGTCACATGAGTAAAACCCATGACTCGTAATGTGAGTCATGTGCGAAAGTCATACATCATATGACCACAATCGTGCGTCATGTAAAAACATCAACCAATAACATTATAACGATGACAGCGCAAGTGCGAGTCATGTAAAACAAATCACAAACCTATGACTCATAGCCGTGAGTCATGTGAAACCATATTCCTCGCTTTAGTCAGGTTTGTGACATTAGCTCCCTTCTCCCCTACCATCGGTCCCTCGATGCTTAATTCTCGAATTGCAACAACCTTTCTCCCATACGTTTGATATGCCTTTTCAAATGTCTGTTGCTGCTTTCTTTGTTCCTCAACGCTGACTTCATTATCCTCAACATGTTGCGCCCTACCTCGAGTGATCCGAGTTGATCCGCGATGGTTTTCTGCTGGTTGCGGATTGTTTCGTCTTGGATTCGTATCATGTCCTCGAGGTGTGTGTTCCGTTGCAGTAAGCCTTCGATTTGCCTATGCAGGCTGTCGGCATCGGGTATAGTTCCTTCTCTTTCCCTTCTCTCTTCTTCCTTTTCTCGCCTCTCTCTCTCTCCAGCCGGGCCCTCACGGCTTCTCTCCTATTCCTCGTACCTTGGTCCTTTCTGCTCAGTGGCTCCTGAGCTCCCCCTGGTCTGCGATAATATCCTGCATTGATTTTCGCATTTCTGTAAAACGTGCAGTTGTCTTTCAAACACACGTCCCAGGTGTAGATCTCCGGATGCGACCTTCGCTTTGGTCTAGTTGGAGGAGGAGGAGGAGGAGGTCTTGGTGCCGATTCGTACGGTGTTGAGTATGGTGTCGTCAAGTCGACACTGTCTCTCTGTGGTTTCTGAGGGAACCAATTCCCTGTCTTCTCGCTGATGTGGACTTGACAGTTGTCCTCAAAACAGCCTCTCCATGATAGGCTGAGATGCTTGTTCCATTCCATGTTCCGCTTTGCCTCCAGCTGGTCTGCATCCAGCTCCGATTCTGGTCGTCCAGAATAGGAGGGGCTACTAAGCGGAAATGGGCCGAAGCTGCGATTGCCGTAATCGCCCCATCCTTCTTCGGCCTTGAGTGGTGCTGTAGTCCGTTGCGGGGACTCCACTTCCACCCATTCTTGACTTGTTTGAGTAGCGGGAGTGGAATCGTTGAACTGTTAGCTCGGCATTTTCGAAATGTTCTGCGGGGTACCAGGTTTTATCGTGTTCTGGTAAATATCCTGTCTACCTAGCTCGATATTGTAAGTGGTTTCGATGTACTCAAGAGTCAATGATTTCTTCAAGTTCGTATTTGTTTTCTCCGTCTATCTCAATAGGCAAAAGAGGAGTTTGAATTTGTGAGGGGAATCTGTTGTCTTCGTATGGTTCGAGAAGTGAGATGTGGAATATGTCGTGTATCTTTATCGAGGATGGCAGAGCCAGCTTATAAGCGTTGCTGCCAAGCTTTGCCACTATCTTGAATGGCCCGATTATCTTGTAATCCAGTTTCCTTGATGGTCTCGTGGTCTTGATGTTGCGTGGCAACAACCAGACTCTATCTCCTGATTTGAGATTCGGATCGCGTTTTCGGTGTTGATCGTAGTATTCTTTTTGTCGTAATTGTGCCGCCACCATCTGGCTTCGTAGTGTGTCGTGTAATTCCCTCATATCTTCCGTTGATATCATTTTCGTTTGTATCAGATGACCTATTGTTTCGTATTCAGGATTGATTCCGTAATTTGCATAGAATGGTGTTGTTTTGATTGTTTTCTGATATCCGTTGTTGTATGCAAATTCCGCCAGTGATAATGCTTCATACCAATCGTCTTGTTGGTAATTGATGTATGCTCGGAGGTATTGTTCCCATATGGCATTGGTCCGTTCTGTTTGTCCGTCCGTTTGTGGGTGAAATACTGTGCTGAGTCGCTGTTCAATTACCATTTTCATTGTGGTGTCCTTGCACAAATCTGATGTGAATAGTGTGCCTCGATCTGTGATGATATCTCGCGGAATTCTGTGTAGTCGAACTATTTCTCGTAGAAATAGATTTGCGAATTGTCGTGCGTCTAGATCCTTTCGGCATGGTATAAAATGACTCATTTTGGTCAGGCGATCCATGACTACCAAAATGGTGTCATAATCGTTCGATATCGGCAGGTCCGTAATGAAGTCTATGGCTATTGACTTCCATGGTCGATCCGGTGCCTCATTTGGTTGTAATAATCCGTAGGGTGCGTGTCGGACCACTTTTGTCCGTTGACATATGTCGCAGTTCTTGACGTATCACTTGATTGTTTCCCTCATGTTTGGCTAAAATATTTGCGGCATATGAGTTCGGTCGTTTTCGCCGTTCCTCCTTGTCCTGCTTGCGGGACATCATAGTGATTGTAGATAAGGGTGGTCCTTAGCCCTTCGTCGTCTTGTATCCATATCTTTCCTTGGTACTATAGGTATTCATCCTTCCATTGGCATAGCCCGAGTGCTACTCCTTTCATCTTTTTTTCTCCTTTATCCAACGCTTCCTTGATTTGTCGTATGTATTCGTCTTTTTTGCTTGCTTCCTGGATTGTTTCTTTGTCCATGTCCTGGAATTCCACTAGTTCCAGTTCATTGATTTCCTCCCAATACTGTTCCTTCGGAAGTAGTATTTGAGGGTTGTTGATGAGCCTTGGATCTCCTGCCGTTGGTAGGTCTCCAGCTCTTTGAGTGAGTGCGTCGGCCTTCCCGTTTTCTTTTCCTGGTTAGTAGTATATCTTGAAGTTGAACTGAGGTATTCGTAGTTCCCATCGTTTTTGCCGGTCGCTGAGGTTTTTTGATGTCATGAAGGTAACCAGGTTTTTGTGGTCCGTCATAACTCGTACTGTGTGTCGACATCCTTTGACATATCTTCTCCATTCCTCTAGAGCTTGTATGACCGCTAATAGTTCCTTGTCGTAGACGTCGTAATTGATTTCGGCGTCTTTCATCGTTTTTGATCGAAATGCGACCGGTCTCCATCTTCCTTCTGGTCCTTGTTGTGATAATATCCCTGAACAGATGTATTTCAATGCGTCTGTCTCGATCATTGTTGGTCTGTCGGGGTCGTAATGGACCAGGACCGGTCCCGTGGTGAGTTTCCTTTGTAGTTCTTCGAATGCTGCTTGTTCGACATCTCCCCATTCCCATTTGACCGCTTTCTCGGTAAGCCGGTCTAGGGGTTTGCTCGTCCTGCTGAATCCTTCTATGAAAGACCAATAGAAGTTGCAAAAGCCGAGGAAGCATTGTACTTTCTTAACCTTTGTTGGTGCCGTCCATTCCCATATTGCTTTTGTTTTGATGGGATCTGTTTTGATGCAGTTTTCGTTGATGATAAATCCAAGTTATTCCACCTCTTTCTTGTGGAATTCGCATTTGGAAGGTTTGACCTTCATTCCTGATTCGTATATGTCTGCCAAGATGTTGGCGACATCCTTTCAGTGTTGTTCCGAAGTGTCTGAGTATATTAGGACATCGTCCAGATATACTATGCAGCAGATATCGATATATCTCCGAACCGTATTGTTGATCCACCTTTGGAACACCGCAGGTGCATTGGTTAGCCCAAAGGACATTACCAGGTATTCGTATATTCCTAATTTGCTTGAGAAAGTCGTTTTCCATTCATCGCCTTCCTTGATTCGAACGTTGTGGTAGGCGTCCTTGATATCGAGTTTCGTGAAGTATTTGGTAGTGTTGAGCCGATCCAATGCCTCGCTGATGAGTAGTAGTGGGTACCGGTCTTTTTTGGTGACTTCGTTAAGTCCTCAGTAATCCACGCATAGCTGAAGCTTTCCGTCCTTCTTCTTGACGAATAGTATGGGCAACGCTAAGTCTGTCCATACTTCTCGTATCCATCCTCTTCCTAAATTCTGATTGATATATCGTCGTAATTCGTCCAGCTCGTCCGCGCATAATGGATATATTTTCTTCGTCGGGACTTTCTCTCCGTCTTTTAGGTTGATTTCCAGGTCAACTCCTGGTCAGTGTGGAGGTAGTCCAGTTTTTTCTTCTTTTTCAAAAATGTCCATTAGGTAATGGTATTCCTTCGGAACTATTTCTTCAAGTTCCTTCTGTTCGTTGGCTTTTGTGTTCCTGATAGCCAATTCCGTCCTAATGTTGACTGCTTCCAGTCTCATCTCGTTTTCGATCCAGCTTCTGTTGATGATCCCGGTGGTTTCTCCTCTCCGATAGAAGTGGCCGAATACTTTAGCCGAGATTTCGCTTATCTCAATCCTTGGTTTTGATGGACTAGCTTTCTGACTAGTGTCTTTCTTGGTTTCCGTACTGCCGAACCCGTGGTCGCTTCTCGCGGTTTCGTCTAGTGAAGCTACTTCGTATAGTTCTCCGTTGTTTACCTTTTCGATAATCAACTGTGCGATTCGATATCCTTTTCGTACCGTGTACTCGGTAGTTCCTTGGTTAACCATTACTACCTTCACTTCACCGGTATAATCGGCGTCTATAACTCCTGCATTGGTGCTGAGTCTGTACTTGACAGCTAGACCACTGCGTGGAGCTATTCGTCCATAAGTGTTGTGAGGTAGTCCAATGGCTATTCTAGTTCCGATCGTTACCTGCCCCTGGGCTGGTATGCTGATGTTCTCAATCACGTACAGGTCGCTTCCTGCTACCTCAACTGATCCCTTCGTAGGCATTCTCGCTTCGTTGGTCAATCGTTTGACCTTGACACGCTTGTCAATACTGGCCTGAACTTCAGATAACTTGGTAACCAAGTTTTCTTCCAGGGCTTCCGCTTCCAGTACAGCATACGCAACAGGTGGACTGTTCAAACACCATGATGTGCATTGTTCGGTGTTGAAGGTAATCTTCTTATCGTTTCAATCGATAGTCGGATTATGCGTTTGTAACCATGGCATTCCCAAGATGACCTCATGGTTTTGCAAATTCGCCACTTGGAGAGTTGCTAATTCCCTATGGCTATTGATGTCCATAGGTACTTTCATAACATGGGTGACTGGCCCCATGCTGCTTGGCTTCCCATCCGCTAGGTAAATTTCTCTCGGTTTCTGAGCTTGTGTTGTCGGTATTCCTTACTTTTCGCATATCCCGTGGTCGATAAAATCTTCTGTTGCTCCCGAGTCGATCATCATGTTGATCGTGACCGTTTCCTTTTCTCCTTGAAGTCTGACCTTCACCATAATATGATCGTTTGCGTTTTCGAGTATTTCCGTGTAGTTGAGTGCCCTGTAGTAGTTTGCCAGAATGATGAGTTTTCGTTCGGGTCTGTCCCTCAGACTATCTCTTACTGGGGACTTTCTTCGTTTCCCGACTGCTCAGGTTCTCTCTCCACTTCTATTTCCCTGATCTTGGGTTTGGTTCCCCATTGTGGTCGTCGTTGACTTTGTCCGTTCCTTTGCTGACTAGTATAGTCTCGTCCGTCCCTTGCATTGTTGCAATCTTTTGCTCGGTCATTTGGTTTTCCGCATTTGAGGCATAGTTGTTCTCTGAGTTTTCTTCTGAACTCGTTGTTGGGTAGCCTGCAGTTAGGCTGCCTTCGTGTCGCATCGAGGTCCATTGGATCTCCTCTTTGGTCGTTAATGGTTGGCCTGAATGTGCCATCCTGGTTTCTTGGTACTTCGTCAGCGCAGTTCGATGTGCTTTTCTGCTGTATGCTGCTGACGAATTTGATGCGATATTCTTTTCGGATAGCCCAGTTTGCAAGATCTTCGATGTCGTCTGTTTCGTAATTGTCTTGTCCCCACGCGTCTTGTAGGGTACGATTGATTCCTTTGAGGAATATTCGTTGCATTGTTTGATCGTCGTAATCCACCTCATCTGCCGTTAACCGAAATTCATTCCACTAGTCTGAGATGTTTCGTTTCCCTTGAGTCATTTCCTCAATCTTGGTTCTTGCTGAGTTTTGGGCATCGACGTCTCCAAACTGCCTCCATAGGGCGTCCAGAAATCGGCTCCTGGTGTCCCAGTTCTCGGTTTTTCTTCCTTCCGCATATGGTGTAATCCACTTTGCTGCCGCGTTCCTCAGTAATGACTTTGCGTATGTCACTTTTACTCCGTCCATAGTGATGCCTGTCGCTTCATAGTACAAATTGCATTGTGCTATGAAGGTTCATAGTAATGCTCGTTCGCCTCTGAATTCTGGTAGTGGTTTGACTTTCACTCTCGAAGGGTCCCCACCGCGAGCCAACTGTAGTATTTGTCGTAGCTGGTCTTCCGTGAATCCTGCCAATTGGATTGCCGGCGCAGAGCCGCCTGCTGGGGGGTTGCTTGGCCCGCCTTATGCAGCTGGTATTGGTGCTGACATTGTGTTTCTTCTTGTAATGGCCGGTGATGCTGTTCCTTGAGATCCTTCCGGGGATCCTGATTCTAGTGATTCCGGGCTTCCTGCCCTTGATGTTCCAACTGATTGTTGAAGTGCTTCTCCTAATGTGTCTGTGTCGAATACTGCCTCTGCTAGTGTGTCCTCTTCTTGGTCAGTCGTTTTGTCTGTTTGTTAGGTGCTGCAAATGACGCAACCAAATGTAACGATCCTTCCCTCAGGACGATACTTGTAGCAGGTAACAACTTCCTTGCACTCGTACTCTACTTCTGATAGCCGAACACTCTTGCTCCTATCGTGTAGTCAAGAACGTACTAAGAGACACTTCTCTTATTCGCCGGGAATCGTGATAGTAAAGAAAACTTGTATTGATAGTATAAGAAAGTACATAGATGGTTGTGTCAGCAACTAACTACTCAACATTTTCTTTTTTTTTTTGTTTCTTTTTTTTTTTTTTTTATATCATGTGCTTTAATTTTCAAGTACAAGGCTCAAAGACTACGTGCAGTGCTAGCTATGGTAAAGAAAAGCCCCAACCCCGCCGAGAACACTGGAAAAAGCCATCATCCCACGTCCCTTTGGTCTGGTACCAACCGTACAATCTGGCCCTCGAGAAATACAAAATACTCCTCAAAGACAAGCAGGAGACAACAGGAAAACCAGCAACCCGCACAGCTCCCACCGACGCCAAACGATCCGCCAGCCAAAACAAAAGAAAACAAATTAATATCCCAGTGGCGAATGTAGAGAAAACGAAGGGCGTTAATGGCCGAGGGGGTCCGCTAATGGCCAGAAATGTCCAACCGAGCAGAACATTACATCCGACCCAAGGACCGAAACCGATAACCGAGGCGGTGCAATACGACTACCGACCAATATCGCGGGGTGCCCCCGTAAGCTGCAAATGGCGGGAGGTGGATGGACGGCCGACCCGGTGAGAAGGCGACTGTGAAAAGGAGTGATAGCTGTAACAGTGCCACTGGACGAAGATCGGAGGAGGATAGGCGGAGGGGTAGTTAACTCGCTAGAAACAACCAACAAACAGGCTATAGCCGAACGATTTTGGAAGACGACGCGAAAAGGGGAACTGAGATGTTACTGACAAAAGATTTCCCCATCAAGGGTCGAGCTCTCAAATTGAAAAGGTACTCTTGCCAGAGTCCGGACACCGTAACGCCGACCGTAAACGTAGAAAGGAGGGTTGCCGACTGTGTGAAGTCGTTAAGCGAGCCGAAGCAACAACGGGAAGAGGGTGAAGAACGAGACGGAGGACAACGCAAACGGCCCATAGACAGATGCTTGCTCAGGGCGAGATCATGATAAGGGCTGAAAGGGGTGGGTAGGGAGCCGTCCAAGACCTAGTAGGCCAATAGAGGAACGGGCTTTGGTGGATGGAGTTGACAATGAATTCTCATGGTGTTGACATTTCAATCGCCGGAGGTGGAGAGGAGATCGTTCGTGAACTAACTACCCGATTTTTCTTTTTTTTTCTTTTTTTTTTGCTTTTTTTTTTTTTATATCAGGTTCTTTGATTTTCAACTACAAGGCTCAAAGACTACGTGCAGCGCTAGCTATGGTAAAGAAAAGCCCCAACCTCGCCGAGAACACTGGAAAAAGCCATCATCCCATGTCCCTATGGTCTGGGACCAACCGCATGATCTCGCTCTCAAGAAATACAAAAATACTCCTCAAAGACAAGCAGGAGACAACAGGAAAACCAGCAACCCGCACAGCTCCCACCGAGGCCAAACGATCCGCCAGCCAAAACAAAAGAAACCAAATTAATATCCCAGTAGCGAACGTAGAGAAAACCAAGGTCGTTAATAGCTGAGAGGGTCAGCTAATGGCCAGAAATGTCCAACCGAGCAGAACATTACATTGAACCCAAGGCCCGAAACCAATAACCGAGACGGTGCAATACAACTACCGACCCATACCGAGGGGTGCTCCCGTAAGCTGCAAAGGGCGGGAGATAAATGGACGGCCGACCCGGTAAGAAGCCGACCGTAAAAGGAGTGATAGCTGCAACAGAGCCACTGGACGAAGATCGGAGGAGGATGGACGGAGAGTTAGCCAACGCGCGAGAAACAGCTAACAAACTGGCCATAGCAGAACAATTTTCAAAGACGACGCGAAAGCGGGAACCGAGATGTTACTGACCAAAGCTTTCCCCATCAAGGATCGAGCTCTCGAATCGAAAAGGTACTCTCGCCAGAGTCCGGACTCTGTAACGCCGACCGTAAACGTAGAAAGGAGGGTTGCCGACCGTGTGAAGTCGCTAAGCGAGGCGAAGCAACAACGGGGAGAGGGTGAAGAACGAGACGGAGGACCTGGCAAACGGCCTCTAGAAACACGCTTGCTCAGGGCGAGATCATGATAAGGGCCGAAAGGGCTGGGTAGGGTGCCGTCCAAGGCCTAGTAGGCCACTAGAGGAACGGGCTTTGGTGAATGGAGTTGACGATGATTTTTCATGGTGTTGAGATTTCAATCGCCGGAGGTGGAGAGGAGATCGTTCGTGACTCACTACTTGACATTTTTTTTTTTTTTTCTTTTTTTTTTTCTTTTTCTTTTCTTTTTTTCTTTTTTCTTTTTTTTATATCATGCGTTCATTGTTTTTAGGTACAAAAAGCCTCATGCAGCGCTTGCTATGGAGAAAACAAACCTATAAAAGCAAAATATCACAAAAGAAACCAATATCTCTTTTCCATCCCTTGTACTCAGACCGTGAGGTAGAAATCAATCACCCCGGAGCCATAAGCGGCTGCTCTAAAGAAACAAACAAAACCGCAAAATCAAAACCCATGATCGCGTAAAAACAGGAAAATAAACTAAGCAACTAGTTCAGCAAGGAGAAATCCAAAAACCTTCCATCGCACAATAAACTATAAATAGCTTTACATCGGCCAGAAACTAAGGGGAAGCGGGCGGGGGGACAACTTGGAGGGGCGAGAGGGGGGCAAGGTCAGGCAGGAAGCCAGTTTTGGTGTCAGAGATGAACTTGACTAGGTTGGTGAGGGCGACTGGATCATTCCAGAGGGGGCTTTCCACAGCTAGGTTGTGGGCCAGGACTAAGTGTCGGCGCCTTTGATCCAGCTTGGAGGGACAGTGTAGGATGGCGTGGTCAAAGGTCTCTCTGGCTCAGATTCGCATCGCGGGCAAGTCAGGCAGGGTTCCTCACTGTGCCAGGAAGGGTGTGCCGCCAAGTAGCTCTTATGGGATCTCATCTGGTGGATTCGACCGGCGATAAACTTGGAGAGGCCCATGAAGGGGTGGGGAGTGTGTGAGGGAGGGTAC
>QOVD01001247.1:0-41645 GCA_003521225.1 Tuber microsphaerosporum
GTGTTAGTCTTCTATAGATGGAATTGGAAGGGGAGGAGGGGAAGGAGGGGGAAGGACCGAAGGAGGTCGAGACAGTATGCTCGTGCGGATGCGACGTTCAGCGTTGAGGAATGGCGCTTTGTTGGTGAGTATGGTGATATTGGGGGTTTGAAAGGGAATTGCGCGCACGGCTGGAGGAGGGGTGATGATCTTGTGCGTAATCGTGGGAGCGCCATTGGGATTGTGTTGTGGTGGTTGGTTAGTTCCGGTAGAGGGGGGTTGGACCCATAAGAATCTGCTCTCACTAAAGGATAAAATATTTTTAAGCCGCATAGATTCCAGCCCATGACATACCGGGTAATATGTAACCCAAGCCAGCCTTAATTATCCATAACACATCACTCGTTCACGAATCATCACTCTGCAGATACACCCCGCAGCCTCGCCGAAAGCTATCTTAAATGGGCGGAGAAGAAATAAAATAAACTAACGATTGTGTGAAAAAAGTGCCTCGTTTGCTATCATAATATTTAACTATCCAATCCGACCAGACAAACATGCTATTCTGAGAGAGTCAATACCATACACAGCCCTAATTCCCAAGGGTGGGAAAAAGGGGAGGAAGGAATGCACCTAAGAACAAAAAAAAGAAAAAGGGATAAAAAGTTGTCAACTTTCCCATAAATGCATACTACCCCTCTAATTATGATAGAACTTCCATATCGTTTCATTTCCGTCTCGAAGTCCCGCTACCCCTGAAGAGCCCGGGTATTCACGAAACGCACATTATTGGAGCGTATAATATTGTACATGTGAGATACAAAAAAAAAAAGGGAGAAAGAAAGAGAAGGGAGGTAGGGGAGTATGGCATGGTGGAGGGTGGGAGCCCGTTGTCGGAAAGAGGTAAATAAGTTGGTAGGAAGGTGTGGAAAGGGTTGGCCTTTTGGCTTAAACTGTACTGTACATGGTGGAACTATTTTTCTAGAAAGAGGGAATAGCTGAGGATACCCTGAGCATGGAAGAAAAAAAAGAAAAAGTAAAAAAGTAAAGTAGAGACTATTGATAGAAGTAGAAGTAGAAAATATGCAACCCTCCTGGAACAGCAGAGGGGGAGAAGAAAAGAGAAAAAGCACATAGCGCCGCCAGACCTCAATGTTGATGATGATAGTATGAAACAGAACTTAAGGGAAAGACAACTATACACAATTATAGAAAAAGAAGAGCTAGTATGGAAATGCGAAAAGGGTGATAAAGGACGAACGAAGGGAATTGGTGGGGAAAAAAGGGTGCTAGCAAGTTTGTGCGTTCTGTGCACAATCTTTGATCGTCCACCTATGCATCTATCTCTTTGCATCACTCTTCTTGATCAGCAGTGCCGTCTTCACCTTCCTGGGAATCAAGCTCGTCGGCGGGATCGTTCACAGGAGGAACACTGCTCTCATCAGAAGACTCTTCATCCTCCCCTTCCTTCTTCTCTCCCTGCAATTGGGCCCATCCCCAGCCCCATCTTCTACCATTCTCCTCACCATTATCTCTCATGTCCCGAGCATTCACGCCCTTATCATCACTCCTCCAGCACCTGGCATGGTAGTCGTCCGAGATGGTCACGAGATCGCCCTTATTTGTCCAGCTCACGTCTGTCACTTCCCTATTGTGCGCACGAACGAGCACAACGCCGGTGCCGACGGGGATGTTCTTGGAAACAGCCTGGATGCGGGACCCCTCCGGAAAATCGGTTTTCTGGGCGTAAAGTCCCTTATCGAAGTACTGTTGGGCCATCGGGAAGATACAGGCTGACCCGGAGCTAGAACCAGTAGCGAGGTATTGTCCGTCGGGGCTGATGTCTGACTTGACGTAGAAACTAGAGGCGTGGAGTTCGGGGTGATGGTATGCATGTAGGGGGCCGTGTTCTAGCAGTCTGGTTCCCCAAGCGTAGACTATCGAGTCCTTACATAGGGTGTAGGCCATGGACTTGTCTGGAGAAATGGATATTGAGTTTATGCCGAAGGGGCGAACCTGGTGGTGTTTTGGCTCAGCCGACACCTCACACGGTTGAGAATTCCCTCTTCTATCTTGTTTGATAGAACGACGATCCCAGCATCTGAGCTCTGCTCTAGACTCGCAAGCCGTGAGAAAAGTACTCGGAATAGCCCAGGCCAACGCCGTTACCGAGACAATCGATCTAGAAGCCCGGCCTTTCGGGACCGTCAGTGAGGCATGAGCGCCGCGAATAACCTCGACAGGTCTGTGAGTGATAAATTCGCTATTATCAAAGCGACTCTGAATGTTGGCGCGGAGATCCCAAATCATGGCGGTTCCATCGCGGGAACAACTGGCGACAATAGAGGAACACGTTGGCTCAAATGCCACTTGCTTCACACTGCTAACATGACCATCCAGAACATGCAGAATTGTCTGCTTTGTGATATCCATTACACGTATTTTCTGGTCGCCGCATGCCGTGGCCTGAGGGTATTGCTCGTTAGCTTGTCAATTGAGAAGCATGAGTATATTACGCATAGGACTAACCATTAAAACATCGTCTTTGGAAATCGAAATATCAAAGATCGCATTATCGTGCGAGGGTAGTCTCACAAAATCAGTGTCTATTGGAATGTCAATAAAAATTCCGGCTGTAAGCTGTGGAGAGAGCCCTACCAAAGCCTGGCGCTTGATCCTTATCCGATTCTAAGAGTCTTATGGCACCGGTCTCGTCCCCAACGGCAACTAGAGGATTCCCTAAAGCACTTGTCAGCACATTTTAAGTCGTATCCCGCCTACGAGGGAGTTTACTGTTAAGTGCTTGGACGGAAAATGGCAACGAGAGATCACTCTCCGGTGATAAAAGGTAATAACTGTCTTTCGGTCTGGAATAGAATTTAAGAAGCTCAATTGACCAATCTACCCCCGTCGCCTATGTCAGTAAAAAAAAAAAAATACTCACTAGAGTAATTATAATATTAGCAACGCACGTAGGCAGTGAAACCCCCTTCTATGAGCTTGGCTGGGGCCACTCAGAGCTCCTATCTCCCTTAAAAACCGTCTTGTCGCCTGCTGGGGACGAATATTTCTAGTAGGCCATCGACTAACAACTTGCCGTGGCGGATTTTCTAGGCCCACCTCCTCATCTGTATCCCTCACCGGAGTCCTAACACCACCAAAACAACCTGTAGCTCGCTGACGTTTGTTTTGACTAGGCGCATCATCTGTCGCCAATTGGCTTTTAGTAAGTGGGCTGTCATTCGCGGTGATTGCGGAGAAAGGCCGACGCCTCGGCGTAAAAAAACTATGAATCGGATTTGCAGAGCTTGCTTTTAGGTCAGAAGGGGGATTAACTGGATTAATACATTCGAAATCCATGATTGTGATTGTTTCTTGTTTTCGAATTGTCGGAATGGTTGGCGGCAATAGCGGTGGGGTGTATTGTTGTTGAGAATGAAGAAAGACAGGGAGGATACTGGAGATTTCCCTGTCGCTGGAGGTTGCTACAGCAGCCAGAACGCGTCGCGCTGGGAGGTTAGGTTTGCTAAATTGTGTGCTAGAAACAATTTGGCGCGATAACTTGGCGCGTGCCACCCCACAGTGGGGTTTGGCCGCGGGGGAGGGGAGAAAAAAAAGTTTAATTAACATTATGATAACGTTAAACATAGTGCCTGCGACCATAATTCGTAGAACTGACACTTTGTCATTACAGTAATACTACATTTTTACTTGGATGTGTAGCACCTGTTAAACCTCTATTTGATACATTCTCCCAGCATTCCCCCTCGTAATATCCAGCACCTCCTCAATCCCAATGTCCTCCTCCCCTCTTGCTTTTCGTCCTTCGTTCACCCACCCAGCAATCTTCTCTGCAATGAATGGAATCATCCCAGCATGGCTAATCCCAAACTTCCTTCTCTCGTCGGGCCTGGTCCTTCCCAACCAATAATACGCATTCCTTGGTACTAGGTACGGACTATCCGACTCAAGTAGTATCCTCTCTAATGGCAACTCCCCAGAAACAATCATCCCGTGAATATGTTCCATCCCCCGATACGTCACGACGCCGCTGATCCCAATAAACGAGTTCGGGTACTCTGTCAGCATCGCTCGTGCAAGCTCGGCAGTGGAAGTGAAACAATGGAAGTGCATATTATGAGATTTGGGAACGTGCTGGCGGATGAGTGAGAGTGTATCATCCGGGGCGTCACGGGTATGGATAGCGATGGGCTTGTCCAAGGAGACTGCGGCGGTGAGTTGGCGGGCGAACACTTCACGTTGGGTTGGGTACGTTTCCGAGGGGTTCTTGTGGTAGTCCAGTCCACACTCGCCCCAGGCCACGCAATTCGGATTCGACATGGTTTTGACGAAGGTCTCATGAATATCGTCGGTGTAGTACCGGGCTACGTGAGGATGGGCGCCCACAGCGAAACTTCATCATGTCAGATATGTGAACAGTCAAGGAGGATGGGGGAGATGAGACGAACTAGTACTTGAACCCCTCGGGCCACTCAGTTAAACCCAACGCCTGCTCAGGCAAATCTCCCTGCGATAAATTACAGTGTACATCCACAACAGAAGTACAATTCTTGGGGAAGAATTGCTTGACAAATAAATCGATCCTATTATCAGGGATACTCTGATCCCCATCTCTCTATACACGGGTCAACGTGTATCACTATCGCAAGAGCACACCACCCTAAGGGAAAACACATACATTAAGAGCCGTCAACGTTGTGAACAGATGACAATTGGCATCGACATAATTGCTCCTCAAATTATCCCAAGGAATCACATGCCCTTCCCTCGGTAATCGCCTCTGTTGTTCTCTATCTCGAAAGGTGGGTGCAACCGCAACCTTATGTATATGAACTTGACGCTTCAGAGATACAGATGAAAGTCTGGTTTTTCGAAAAAGATATGCTATTGAGCTGGAAGACCGCATTTTATATGAAAACATGTTGCCTGATAGTTGGTTAATAAACTTCGGTCTGGTTCCGCAAGTAATTGAATGAGTAATAATACCAGTGATTTAGATGCCGGTGGGTGGTTGTCCTGGGTATGGGGGTAGGTCTGTGGAACTTCCTCTGGTTGGCTCGAAACACTTTGAGAACGGTGTTTGCTCTACTATAGCAAGGGCTCATAGACTTTTTTCCTTCAGCGAAAATTAGCGTAACTACGTCCGGGTATTAGGCCGGATAATTCGATTTTTTTCATAAAACTTTTTTTATTTATTTCGGGCTCTATATTATAAGAATGGTCTGCCCTAGCTAGAGTCATGACACAGTACAAAAATCTTTTTCTTTCCTTCCTCCTCCTGGCCCTTCCCCATGACTTAATTTCTCTTCTCAAACTCCAACAATCTCTTCACACCAACATTCTATCCATTTCCACCCATAGTTCGACAGACTTGAGCTCACACCCTAAGTATTGCTGTTCAAATACAAAAGGGCTGTGCAGATTGCAGGGGCTGGATTTTCTCTATTCAGGCACAAGATGGCACTTATCGGTCTGGATTCTCTCCCGCTCGCCAGTACGAGTAGGGTTGGAGTGTTGGAGGGCTTGCAATTGGTTGCGCTCTGACCCAACCATTAATTTCAACTACATTAAATTTTATATTTACTGGGCAAAGCATAACCAGATTTTCGCAAGTCTAGTCACTCGTGGTAACATGACAATTAGACATCTCTTTTTCGATGTGCTATTCACACCTATAGACTACCTAGTAACCCATCGGGCCATATACTACCGTATCAAGCCAGACAAAATTACCGGACTATTTATCGCTAGTATATTGAACCAAAAATAAAAAATAAAAAAATATATAATATGAAGTATGATGAAAGGGGATAAGGCAGAAAAAGCAAAGAAAAAATTCGTGCAGATTAAAAAGTAGAAACAAAACTCTAAGCTCCATCTTCTTTTGTTTTATGACGTGATTCTGCATTGCCAGCCTCCGTTTCCTTGGTCAAGAAGTGGAAGACTGGCACCCAGGCACCAACCAAGCTCATTGCCCTTAATCTTCTTTGCTATTTTGACTTCTCTATCAAGAGGCATATCATAGCCGGTGTGAAGCAATACAAGCATGAAGCTTAGATCCAAGCAGTATTCTGGTCGGTCCAACAACTCGGGCATGGCACCATCGATGGATCGGAAAACATCCCATGAATCCTCACCGCCGCAGACCTTGGCTGCGGTCTCCGTCATTTCCCTCAAGGTAAAGCTGTCTGGCATACCGAGAGGGCGAGTGCGGTCGAAGAAGTACGAGATAATGTAGACATCCTCCTTTGCAAAAGTCCTTGCTAAAGAAGGCTGATGAACTCCGTTGAATGAGCAAGGGGTAAGCTCACACTCTTTGCTTTTCTTGAGAATAGTCTCGGCAAGGAATCGACATTGAGGCATGGAAGGCTCGCTAGGGCCGGTCATGTTAAGCTTGACTTCGTCCTCGCCCATCTTGACAGTGACCTCGCGGGACATGCCGGGGATAATGCAAGGGTTGACGATTGGCTTTTTGGCCCAATCCTCACCACCTTCCTTCTTTTGTGTCTCGGCGAGTAATTTGTGAATAGAGCGACGAGCCTCCATGAGACCATATCCAAGATGAGAATGTTGATAGAGATCGAAGTTGCGTCCACCAAAGTTCAAAGCATACTTGTGATCCCCAGGCGCAAGATGCTCAGGCATCCCGCCACCACTCGAGGGGAAAGTGGGCTGGAAGACAATCTGTGTTGATCCACCTCCGAGGTCGAAGATAGCCGCGGTGGAGGTATCCTCGGGACTACCAATCTTGCCAAGTAGATAGTTGGTGGTGATCCAGGCATAGACACCTGAGAGTGTTAGTGAAAATCAAACAACATGTAAGGCATGACAGCAAACCTTCATCTCTTCCATCCATGATGGATACGCCGTCATCAGCAACGACCGGGAACGGGTAACGGGTCTCGAGTCTCTGTCTAACAGCATCCAAAGTCTTTCGACTCATCTCCTCACCCAAGAGTCGTAATCCAGCGGTGGCTTTCACAGCAATTGGGGTGCATCCCTTTAACTTATCGGGGACCTCCTTAACGGCTACCTCAAGCAAAGCATCCAAGCTCTTGGCAGCAGCCTCAGAATCCGCTTTGTAAGAGGAGAGTCCAGGATTAATCATCTTGAATCCTTCACTCTCTAATTCAGGGGTGGCACCACAATTATTAAAACGATAGACATGAATTCTAGACCCAGTAGATCCCGCATCGACCATGATAGCATATTGCACAATAGGCTTCTTCGGGGAGCTTGACCTTGTACAGCTTTTAGTCCCCGACTCCTCATCGAGGGCGACTTGGCCTTGGCCTTGGCCGCTAGAGGCCAGTGTAGTAGGTTTAGTATTAGGTGTAGCTCTGCTGCTCGAGATATTTCGTGTTTTGTCCGCTAAAAATCCCAATTCATCTAATTCAGTTCGAAACAAGTCCTCTCTTAGATGGAAGATCACACAACTTACCTCCAACATATTCAGAGGTCGCACTGGACTTGTCCTTAGGGGCAAGAAGGAAGAGGGCTAGTGCAAAAATAACTGCCACCGACAAGGTTTTTAACCATCGGCTCGACATGGTTGGAAACGCTGGGTTTGATTCTGGGTGGCGTCCGGATTTCTCGTATCGGTCGTCAGAAGGTCGTAACTGTGAGGATATACTCGAGGATCGTGCGGGTTTACGCTGAAATGAGAAGTGTGACCAGAGCGAAGGCCGTCTTCTCGCGCTAGACATGGAAAGGGCCGAGGAGGGCAAGGTACAGACTGTGAACCGAAAACGGTGTATCAAATCTCAAAGATTAGAGTTTAGAAAGAGTGTGAGAATGTAGTGAGATTCGAAATCATAGGAAATAAGGAGAAGAAATAAGGAGAAAAAAGTGGAGAGAAAAAAACAAAGGTGGCCGAGATAACGATACAGATCAGAGATAGTTGGCGACAGGGGATAAAAAGGGGAAGTGTCCGAAAGCGGATGGTAAGTTACCCGGCTTGTCTAGAGGGATCCTCATCCGTCTGATGCTGAACAGAAATGGGCTGGGGTTTGCTTATATTGCTTATTCTTATATCTTCACCCTTGAAGCTTGAGGGCAGACCGTAGGATAGCCTAAGTTACGATTTCTCCGTCTGTTCCCGGGTTTCACGCGCATTTAGTACTACCGGTATCATATACAAAAGACGGAGATTTTATAAGATTCAACGATAACAGGAAAAGCTGTTAATCTTGACTGTGGCTTAGCCAACAAACCTTTGAAGAGGATCTATCAATAGCATATTTTAGGCTGTTTTGCCACTTATCTTTTGCATCGCACGTTAGTGCACAGTAGTTCAAGTGCTTACTCGAGTAAAAGCGGGCGCAGGAACGGGGTTTTCACGAGGCTTGTTTGTATGGTATCAACTACAGTACGGTGATCGGATTCGGTGATTATAACCTATCATCGTTTGATAGGTACCCGTGTGCCGGTAGTGTCTTGTCCTTTCAGAATCCTGAGTGAAACAGCAACGTTCATGTCAGGGTACCGGTACCAGAATTGTGAGGTGGTACAGTACCTTACGGTACTCTTCGGAAAGCTGTGGTACTTTCGGCGCCGGTACTGGTACCGGTACCCAAGTTGTGTGCGGCTCTTGGTGAGGATAAGGCGACCTTGTGTAGCATTACTACGGTAGCTTGAGCTACCGTAAAAACTCGAATAATTGAACCGTGTGCTATGAAGTCCGAAATTCCCTTCTCTGGAATGGGGGCAAAAAACACAGCAAAAACACAGCCCCTTTCCCCCTGCTGAGGCTGGAAAAAAAACAAAAATTTCTTGACCTTACTGAGAGAGGAAAGTCCGACGACATAGCACACGGTTCAATTATTCAAGTTTCTACGGTACGCTCTAGAAGCTTCCGCACGATGACTTTGCAACCTCTCTTTGCTCCGAAAGGCAATACGGTAGATCTTTCTCTCTCCCCACAGCTCCTATTAAATCGGGCAAATTAGGGTCCGAGACTGTTTTCAGTATTCTCCGCTGACCAAACCTCCTCCTTTTCTTCTTCTCGTTTGAACAGCGCACCAACAATCCCAAACATTTGGTTGTCTTGACGATATTTTCAGTGGCTACTCGTCTTTGAAACCCCAATACAGGTCTTGATATGTCTACCGATTCGGGGGAGCGCTTGGTGCAACTTTATGTCTACGATTTATCTCAAGGTAAAAACATCACCGGCGGTTGGATTGTCGGGATTTTCTCTGCTGACCACGTTAATACCCGCAGGAATGGCAAGAGAGGTGCGGTTATGTATTATTGAAATACTGCTTGTATCATTAACGCTGACAATGTTCTGTCTCTAGATGTCTCTAGGACTCTTGGGTGTTCAAATTGGTAAGGGATCACATTTATCTGAACGTTCGAGAGATATTTGTGCATCATGCTAATTAAACTCTAGATGCGGTTTACCACACCAGTATTGTAGTTGGAGGAAAGGAGTATTATTATGGTAATCTTTTCCTGCTGCTCCCATGCATATGGACTAGCGGTATTGACTTTCCGCAGGACATGGAATTCAATATTCTCAGCCTGGCAAAACCCATCATGGCAGCCCGATGGAAGTTGAGCCTTTGGGGGTAACCGCGCTGCCAGATGACGTAATATTGGGCTACCTTGACTCCCTCAAATCAATATATTCTCCGGAAGCCTACGATCTATTCGTGCATAATTGCAATAATTTCACTAATGACGTGGCCCAATTCTTATGCGGTCGTGGGATACCAACCCACATTACCTCTCTCCCGCAGACCGTTCTAAATACGCCTTTTGGTCAGATGCTTAGACCAATGTTGGATAGAGCGATAAGGCCTATCACCACGGCACCGAATATGCCACCAGCAGATGGAGCTTTTGGAACTGCACCGCAAGGCCCTTCTAGGGTCATAGTGGCAAACTCACTTCACGACCTAGAAACAACCTTGAAGAGTGCTGAATCATCTTGTGCTGTTATATTTTTCACTTCTGCTACTTGTCCACCATGTAAAGTCATATACCCTCGCTTTGAAAAACTTTCCTCAGAAGCCGGAGACAAAGCCAAGTTTATCAAAGTCGATATCAGCACATCTTACGGCGTTGGCCAGAAGTTTCAGGTTCCCGCGACTCCAACATTCATGACTTTTCTCAAAGGGGAGAGGGTCGACCAATGGTCAGGAGCAAATTATGGTGATTTGGCAAGCCGAGTTGAGACGCTGCTTAAAATGGCATATCCTCGTAATCACTCCTCCCCCTTCAACCTTACCATCATGTGTTGTATCATACCCGCTGATATCTAATTAGCTCATCCCCATACAAACGTCAATCTCCGTGTAACGTTCAGCACATCGATGAGCCCAGTTACATTCACCAAAGTGCCTCCTCTAGACAAAGTTATTGAGAAACTCGGCCCCACCGGAAAAAATCCCATCGCGACATCGATAAGGGAGTTCATAGCACTTCGGGATTCCCAAGGCGCAATTGAAGCCCCCCTCCAACAGCTCTCGGACTGGGCGACCTTCTTGCAAGAATCCTTCACGGGGCTTCCCGCAGCGACACTCTTCCCGCTCGTAGATTTATTCCGAGTGACCCTTTCGGATCCTAGAGTCTCCGGCTGGTTTGCCGAAGAGAAAGGTAATAATCACAAATTGTCACTCGGCATTATTATTTTTTCACAAACTGACACCGTTGCAGGCAATGCTACAATCAAAGCCATGCTATCTTCTGTAACAAACCACACATCAGTCCCCTACCCCCTCCGCCTCGTCACACTGCAGGCTACGTGTAACCTCTTTACTTCACCCCTCTTCCCTGCCCACTTGACCTCCCCATCCCTCTCTCACCTAGTAATATCACTAGTAACTACCTCACTACTGGATAAATCTCATACAAATGCACGAGTCGCCGCTGCATCACTAGCGTTTAACCTAGCAACACACGTCCAGAAGCAAAGAGCAGTGCACAACGAGGAAGCGCTTCAAGACGTGGAGTTCATGGCAGCGGTTGTAGAAGCATTGAAGGAGGAGAAGGATAGTAAGGAGGTTGTGAAGGGGCTCGTGTTGGCTGTTGCTCTAGTGGCTTATTGCGCACCCTTGGAGGGAGAGATATTGGAGTTGTTGAAGGTTCTGGAAGCTGGAGAGGTTCTTAGTGAGAAGGCGAAGGCCGGTATGGGGGAGAAAGCACTTTGTCAGGAGGTGGCGAGGCTGTTGGAGGTTTGATAATTGTTAAGGGGGATTTTTCGGGGGGAATGTTAGATTCTTTGGTTGACTTTGGTTGGATATACGTCCCAGATTCCTCATGTTCTTTCAAACCCTTTGCAATAGATGATACCGAATACTTGTAGAACTAGTTGGTTTTAAACTTTTTTATTTGTTGAAGCTGCTGGAGTTTACATCCTGGTTTGTGTAGTTGTCTGCAACCTAGAATGTATGGCCTAACGTAAGTTTGCTTTTTTTTTTTAGTAGATGAAATGGCTAGAGCTAGAGAATTCCATCCACAGGTTCCAGATAAGGATTGCAAGGAATTATAGTTAGTTGGCTTTTCGAATCCTTCCTTCCTTCCTCCCCTTCCCCCTCGCATCCTCACTCACACTAGGTTCATTTATGTGCATATATGAGTTAGTTTATGAGAGTGTGGCAAATACCCCCTCATACATGCATTTACAAACCTGAGCCGTAGGATTCTTTGCTCGGCCATTATCTAAGGTGCATGCACCCGTCGACTCGTAGTTCCTAAACACACACACCCTATCAGTCGAAAGATCACACACAGAAAGGCGAGGGGAAAAAAAGAAAGGGTGAGAAAAAGAAGAAAGAAAAAAAAGAAAGAAAAAAAGTAAAACATACACCCCAAGCATATACGTTCCATCCTTCCCCAGCCAAAGCTCCGCCTTTTCAACAACCTCACAACTGGGACTACTGACGTGCGAGTATTTCTTCTCGACGCTGTTCCCGGAATAATACCACTGCTTCCCGGAGCGCTCGGTCGGCACGAGGTGGTCCTGGAAGACCCAGAGCGTAGTGCTGATGGTGTAGCCATCCGGTTTAGACTCTTCGATGGTCGTTATGAAGCGGGAAATTTCCGGGCAGACATGAAGGATGGTAGTTCCGGTGCTGATGCTAGTCTTGCAAGCGCCAGAGAAGGAGACGAGTGGGGAAATGCTGTCGAAGGTGCCTATCCAAAGTGGGAAAGTGGTGGACGCGGAGGGGGCTAGGGTAGTTCTGATGGTGGAGGTGACTGTGGTTGTCCTCTTGGTTCGAGTGGTAGTTCTAGTACTAGCAGGACTACTTTTGGACGGGTCGGTGATAGTGATCAGATTGGTGGGGGTGATATCTGGTTTAGTTGATGACGGTTGAGTCGGGCTCTTGCTGCATCGTGAAGTGCCGTTAGTGCTCTAGTCGCTCGTTCACATCTATAATTTGCGCTCAAACTTACATAAGACTGCTACGGTCTGTCTTGCCTTTATCACCTTTCTGCCATAAAACGCCCAACCCGACGACCAAGCAGATCACGAGCACGAGTAGAAGAACCATAAGGGCCCAGACGCTCTTCTTCTTGCAAAGTTTTCTGCCGCGCTCCCTCCACCCCTCCGGTCCCTCGGGGGCATGTTCGGCGAAGTCAATGTTGACGAGTTCTGGGTACGCATTGCCGAAATTGCTGTTGTTGTAGTGGAGGTAGGCGTATTGGCCCAGGGGAGGGAGGGGATCACCTTCGAAGGCATTTTGGATTGGAGGTTGGCGAGAGGAGTGCGGAAAGATGGGGAGTTCGACTGGACCATCGGAAAGGGTTGTCGCAGCGGTGGGGGGTGGTGGGGCCCCGCCGCGTGGCAAGGCAGACTAGATGACGTTAGCCGGTTGGTAATTGGAAAGACGAGGGGGGGGATTGTTACTCTACGGAACCATTTCAGCATTGTTGGTTATATTCTGGTGTTAGTGGCGAACTGTTTTGTGAAGGTGCGTGGAGAGGATGTATGAGTGGGGAGAAAGCTGTGATGTGGAAGTTTTTTTTATTTGGCATGAGAATTTTGACAGTATGGCCCGGCTTCTGGGTCTTGATAGGTGGATATGAGTAGGAGTATAGGTCTTTCATTTGTTTCGTGAGCGAGCCGGGGGGGTTTGCCCTTTCCTAAAGTTGGTTTGTTTGCGGGAGGGTTGTTGACCGATTATAGAGAAATTGGGGCTGGGAATACTCTCATGGAATGCGTTTATGCCCATGGTATGGTAAGGGTGCTTCTTGATATATTACTTGCAATGTTTGTGGTGATTGCTGACAATTTTCGAGTAATGGCGTGCTCATAAGATGTCACTCGCGTGGATTCTGGGCTTGTCACTTGTTGGAGAGAGCGTATAGCAGGACGTGATACGGATTCAGAAGTACGGCATCCGGACAAACATTATTAGCTTCAAACTGCGAGATACTGCTCACCACCCCCGTAAAGAGTGACAAAGGATGAGAAAGTACACAGGAGCCGAACCAAGTGTGAACACCGTTTTCGGAGAGGAGGAGAGAGGGAGATACAAGGAATTGACCCAGAAACTACTAAAGTTAGCCAGGGGGCGCTGGGTAAAGATTTTATCATATAGACCAATGGGGCTGCGGGGGAATGGCTCCATTGCGATCTCAGTGTTCCTAACCATCTAACCGTTCTCTCTTGGGGGTAGGACGGGATCGACTATAGGATCGGGCATCCTATATAATGCGATGAACCTCTCCAATTACCCATAGTCCCTCGCCGTCCCTTGTTGCAACCCACAGTCCTACCCGCCCTTGAACGTCGCTGTATGATTTGATAGGGCTCATCGCCCATCCCAAAGACGGCCGTCGTGCAATATTGCGGTCCCAGACGGAGCGAGAGAGGCTGCCTAGTCCCATCTAGGGCTCTCAGCAAACCTCTCCGGGTTCTCGGGGCAGCGGGGCCTTTGGGAACACTGGCCCTGCTTTGCGAAACCGTGCAGACATTTTGAGAGGTCTCCCAGTTTTGTTTTACCTTATCCGTGGCCATCGGCTTTTAGCGGGTTGCTTAGTTCCTCCTGGCCTCTATCGTGTTTTTAGTAGTCCATCCTTTGCGAGCTGTATCCTCAAGAACCCAAGCGCCCCATGGTGACCAGGGACGGACTGCCAAGAGCCTTCAATTTGGCCCAACGGTATAACGTAGTCTGATGCGGTTGCCATGAAAAATCCCAAGGCGGCCGTCGTCAAGGAGGCCTACCGCTAGTATGATAGGTGAAACAAAGTAAGGCTGAAGTAAAACATCCAACACAGTCAGACAGAGTCCAAAATGGGTCTAGTTTTGGCTATAAAGGGTCAAGCGAAAGCGTTTTATTGCGAATTTGAGACGGGAAAAAAGAAAAGTCTTATTTGAACGTACTCGAGTACAGTGCTCGAGTGCTAGCGGCGAGAGAATGATCTTAAATAGTGCGGTATGCGAGAGCGCTGTCTGCTGTGGTACTTGTAACAGAAAGATTTCGGGAAGCTGGGCGGGACGACTGCGAATAGCTTGACAGGCCTCTATGTTGCATCTTCTAGAGATTTTGGACAACTCAGGGAGATTTTGTGTATGGCAAAGTCCGAGTTCCGGCCTAAGTAATTGCTTAGTTATGGTGCCGGGCGCTTGAAATCAACCAAGAACCAACACAAGAATAATTTTCAACCACAGCCACGTCTTTGGGAAGATAGGAGCTCATGGAGGTGCTCAGAAGGCGCCCCTTTCCAATTCTATGTTTCTCGATTTTCAATTAGAGCAATATTAGTAAAGATCGTAGAATTCACAATTGCCCATGTATGGTCATTTTTGAAGTGACTTTTGCCAGGCCTCACTATTTCATGTAGGCGCATCATTAAGCAAATTGAATTACTCATGAGGGTTGATTTCAAATGCCCGGCACCATGCCTATTAACTTAGATACACTCTTCGATATTGAACCTATTATCCTCTCGTTTCATTGCTCGAGTGAAACATTAGTTGACGTGTCCAAGGCCTACCCTCAATTCTTTACTGGGTCATTTTAATGCTACATTTAAGGCTCTCTATTCGGCAGGAATAGTGAACGAAGTGCGGTAGATTTGGCCTTCATGAAGAGTTGGTAAGCTATCACAATGCACTGGATCAGAGTGGGACACTCCCGGCAGATTGAGAACCCGGACACCCCAAAACCCTAGTGAGCATGAGATATCAACGGAACAAGAGCATTTATCATATCAAAAATCTGAAGCTACAGGTTGGTTTGCAGTGCCCCGATCGCCAAGGAACCCGTTTTTCAAACTCCTAAGGCTCCTTGGGAGGTGATGGGTTTCGTTATCAAAGTTGTTCGTTTGGTGGTTTTTGGTTTCATTGTCCTTCAGTTTCCGGGGTTTTGTTCTCATCAGGTACTCTGGCACTTAAGTATATGATGAACTGAAAAGGATGGCACTGAAAGAAAGGGCTTAAGCTAAATCGAGCCTCACCAATCGTAAGCACCGCAGGCTGTTCGAGCGTGTCAATCGTATCCCTTAACCCGTTTTCAAGCCTAGTTTTCTTCTACCTCCTAACTCTAAAAGGTATAAACAGCGGTTTATCTTCTGCTAGGGGAAGGTTAGGTTCTTTGATTGGCTAGGTCAGCCCTGAGTGAGCCTATTCCTTTGGTGGGTGATATTCGAACTAATCAGGGCCTATTCACTGCGCTAAAAGTGAGTGAAATTCCGTACAGGCGAAGGAATAAATTGAGCCGGTGAGCCGAATCTAAAGACCAGCCTGTCGCAGCTCTCGCTAAAAAATGATTATTAATTAGTGAAGTATCCGGAATTAAAGAAGGCCCGCAATTAAGGTTTATAATACGCTAAAATTGGAGGATTCTGGCACCTTTATTTCCGGGCGCTTTACGAAGTGGTGAGCATCCAAGCCGACCATCTTCCAGGAAGGAAAGGGCTTGTCTCCGCACTTTGGCTAATATCATACCAGTACTCGAGCATACTGTGCTCAAGTACAGTATACCCACCGGGCCGAGTTGAAGCCGGACATCCCATACAAAGTGTTCGGCTTCAATTCGGCTGCGTGGGCACGGCATCCTTCCAGGTGGTGGGAACCTTGGTACGGCTACTATACCCTTCTTGGGTCAAGGCTTTATTCTTTTTTATTCTTTTTCATTCTCTTTTTTTTTTTTTTTTTCGCCCTTTCGTTTTCTCCACCGTAAAAACTCGTGAAATCCACTATCTCCATCAGCTCCTAATCTCCAGATTCTAAATCAAAAGTTCTTAAGAAGGATTAGTGCTTTCCTGACACGGTATAGCTTGGGTCATTTGGCTGTGCTGGATCTTGCTACCTTGGCCAGCTAAACCTATCTTGGGCTGATGTCGCGATTTACAAGGATATTCGTGACAGCACGGAGATAGTGGGTTTCACACGAGTTTTTACCGTAGTGATATTAACAATCAAGGCGGTCACGTGGAGCCACGCGGATCCGACCTCAAGTCCACAACTACCGACGTTTTTGATTTCTAATAATATTATTCGCGCGAGAGATTTGTAGATCTCATATCAGTACTGGTAGACTGGCTCAGGGCAACCTTCCGCTAGAACCTGTAGTATTATACTATGATAAGAAATAATAATTTGTTTTCTATCAGATTCTCTCGCTTCCCCCTTATTACCCCCTAACTGTCCTCTTATAAAAAGCGTCGGGTTTCCCTCTCGTTGTAGATCCCCCATCACCGCACAGTTCTTTGCAGCTTGTTACTTCGATACTATTTGTTTCACTCATATACTAGTTCGACCTCGATTGCCCCTTGAATCCTATACAACCGCAATGACCGTTCTGCATACATCAGTCGCTAATGGCTCCAAGGCCAGCTCCAAGCTCTTTACCCCTCTCAAGCTGGGGAAGATGGAGTTGAAGCACCGCATTGTTATGGCTCCATTGACGAGAACCCGCTCACCTGAGCACATTCCTGACGAAAATGTCGTCGAGTACTACAGGCAGCGGGCCAGCGAAGGTGGCCTCCTGATCACAGAGGCTACAAACATCTCCGTTATGGTGAGTTTTCATGATTGTTCAATTCGAGGGGTTTCTCTATTCTAACAGGTACCGCAGGCCGGAAACTACCACGATACCCCTGGAATCTTTACTCCTGAACAAATCCGCGGCTGGACGAAAGTGACCGACGCTGTTCATTCAAAGGGTGGGTTCATCTACTGCCAATTGTGGCACGTTGGAAGAACGACCCATCCTGTCAACTTGGGCGGAAGAACCCCGCTCGGGCCCTCTGCCACCAAGTTAGAGGACTCTAAGGTTTTCTTCACCCGAGAGGGGCCAAAGGACGCTGTCACTCCCAAGGAAATGACCGTTGAGGAGATTCAAGACACAATTTCCGATTACGTCCATGCCGCCAAGTGTGCAATCGCTGCCGGCTTCGACGGTGTTGAAATCGTAAGTTCTTCCCCCATACCACAGAAACACAAGCACTAACACTCCCGGAACATAGCATGGCGCAAACGGTTACCTCCTCGATCAGTTCATCTCTGACAACATCAACATCCGCACTGACGCTTACGGTGGCAGCACCGAGAACCGCGGTCGCATTGTCCTTGAAGTAGTCGATCGGGTCATCGCTGCCATTGGGGCCAACCGCGTTGGAATCCGTTTCTCCCCATTCGGCCTCTTCCAGGGCACCAACACCTCCGACATCCACGAGCACTATGGCTACGTCGTAGAGAACGTCGGAAAGAAGGGACTCGCATACGTGCACCTGGTCGAGCCGCGCTCGGAGCTGACCATGGATGGTGAAAAGAAGACGAAGAAGCTCCTCGCTTGTGCTAAGGCAAAGGGTGTTCCGGACGAGGATGTCGCTGACTACCTCACCCTCAAGCCCTTTAAAAGACTCTTGAACGGAACCCCTTTGCTCGCTGCTGGAGGTTTTGACGATACTAATGCTGAGAGTACGGTTGAGAATGGTGGGGCCGAGGGGGTTGTCTTTGGTCGTTACTTCATTAGTAACCCGGACATCGTCGACCGGTTGAGGAATGGATGGCCTTTGGCTCACTATGACCGTAATACCTTCTACGTTCCTGGGGCTGCTGGATACACCGATTATCCTACATATGAGCAGGATACTACTGAAAAGCTGGCTAGTGTAAAGATCTAGAGCTTATTTTCTCTATTTTTGTCATTTTCTTCTTATTCCTTCTGTACTCTTTGTTTTCGGCTGGGATATGATAGATTGTAATACCGGAGGATTTCATTTATGGGCTGTGGGCTAGTGAAGATTGGAGTTTGTTTTGCTGTGTGTACCTTCTTGCATTAAGATAGAACGAAATGTCTTAAGTTTAACATATTGTCACAATTTTTACCCATTCTTGGGAGTTCTTAGACCTTCACGGGATTTCTTTTGTTTGGTGGTCCCCGCGTAGCGTATTTACCAATATCACGCAGGTCAATCATTTACAGGATTACTACTCGTAGTATCTGGTACGGTGCGCCAAGTGAAAATGCGTTAATCCCTGCCTTACCACCAAACGTTGTTTTTGTCTGAAAGTTTGGATTAAGGCGGACGAGGCTTGGTTCCCATAGGAAGCGTGGAGAGAATGAAGTTTAGTGAAAGGAGAAAAAAAAGGCCAGTCGAACTAAGAAGCAGGGTGAAGGACGAGAGGAGGTGGGGGGAGATACAGGAGTTGAAGAAGGGAATAGCGTGTAGTGGAAGGGGAAAAAGAAAAAGTCAGTAGAGCTCTTGGGTCATTAGCTACCCAAGTACCTTATCAAATTCCCACTCAGGTCCAGAGGCGGTGTTTGATTACTTTGAATACCTAGATGAAGGAATGGTTGCGTGGTGTAGTTACGACAATGACATGGTTTCTCGGGATTAGTACAAGTACGTAGGCTTGGCTACTGTATGCAGTGTTTGTCCTTGATACGCTTGCGAGACGGTGAGACGGGAGCGCAGTAGAGCAAACATAAACCCAATTACTCAATCTTCCCTCAAGCACCCACATTCTCCACTGTTTCCCGGCTCAAACTCTCCCACTCTTAATGGCAGAAGTGTTTGGAAATGATTCAGAACGGTTTGATCTCAGTGTCGGTACGATAGTAGGTCCTCCATAACTTCAGACCTGGAAAATTGCTAACATAAGTTCTAGTGAAGCCTCCCGAAGAAGAAATGCAATCACCCAATCCCCAGCCTTGGACTCCGAATCCCATCCAGTCTTGTCTGGTTCGGTGGATCCCAGAACACCCTTTGCCAAGTTATTGGAGCTGATTCCCAATGAGGACAAACTCCGTTTTTCCACTGCTGTTGGCCTAGGAGAGCAGATTAGAGAAAGAATTGAACAATGTCTCAATTCTTCTCGTGGTTGCTATGTAGCAGTTACTGGGGTAGCAGCGGAGACACTTACCAATATTGATCAGGCATTTTGCGAGCAGGGCATCCGCAGTTCGGCCCGTTTCACTTACGAGGGTCCCCTCAATTCGCTTATAATCCCTTCGTTCGTACTCCGAATTTCACGGAAAATTAGCGTGCCGTAGCGCAGAGAGCGACGCATGATTAACCACTCTCGCAACACACTAGGAAACACACCATGCCATAAAGGAAGGACTGAATGAACGAACCAAACCCAAAAGAAATAAGGAATTATGCACCAGACACCCAGATTGAAATGTGTAGCACTAACTCATTTTCGTAATTGTGATAGGAAGTACCTTGCTGACTGCAAGTAATGTAGTGCTCAGAATACAACAAAATCAGTGCAACTCAGTATGGCCATGATGCAACCAAGAAGTTCCACGTATATTTTCTCCCAATTGCCCAAATAAATTAGTGCTACACATTCCAATCTAGTCGGCTCCCTGTTTTCACCCCCTCCAAAACTCTTAGTAATTCTTCTTCATTACTATTCTGCTTATAGCTAACACCGTATTTAGCCGAGTTAAGTGCAGCACTAGCTTCCTTCCGTGAATACGAACGAAGGGATACGGTTGATGCTTGGCGTGCCCCATGATCTCGTCAGTAGGAGCTTTTTTTTTCCGAGTTGGAACGAAGATCAATAGTGTCCCTGGACTTGTTGATACCTAGGCTCCGCTTGGGAGCGGTGAGTTCGAAGCACATGGTAGGAGGAAAAAGCAGGGAGATGAGGCAATTAAGCCGATTACGCGGTCAGCTAGAACAGATTGGCCTTCATTAGTAATTGAGGTTGGGTATTCTAAAAGCTTGCAACAGCTGAGGTTGGATGCGGAATGGTGGTTGAAATATTCCAGCGGTGATTATCATCAGGATTGAGTGCCATCCGAGTCCGAATGCTATCAGGCTGGAATGCTGGGAAATGTACCGGGACCCAGCCGCAGTGCCTACCTGCTGCCAATGGTTTACAATCAATAATCTTGGCACGGTTATTCCTTTCAAACCTGGCAAGAGTCTCGAAATCCCGTATCTCACAATATTCGATACTGGACCCCAGAACCACCTCCCATTTATATTCTCTCAAGCTGAGTTGGGTACTTGGGCATTGCACGTATACTCAGCTCTGGGTTAGGTGTGAAGGCCTGGGTGGATTGATGGGAGATACTGGTAGGGTCATGGAGAGGAGAGCTACACGGGTAGGGCAGGATAAGGTAGGATAGATGGGATAGTATGGATGACTGTTATTGTTCATATCAAGGCCTCCTTGCCCTTTTTTTTAGTTTTTATAATCATTGTCCTTGGTGCTCGTGTGGCGCACGTATATGTGGCTTAACTTGACCAATGCAGTGCTAGGTTGGTGATGTGTACCTACCTGCCTCGTTTTTTTTTTGTTTTACTTTAGTCTATACTGTTTTGTGGGTGACTAACGGAGTTGTCCAAGGTGGCAAGACAGGGCTCCGGGTCGGGTTGCAGATGGCTGTTCGGTGGATATGTTGCATAGGAGATGGGACAGACGGTGGATGAGCGATTTGTACGCAACTGAAGTGGCGCCGGCATCTCACTGGCCGAATATGAAATCTGTGAATCCCGCCACACCCACAGCGAAGAAGCTGGTTTGTTCCACGGCTGGCATGCAAGCTACCGCTTGAGCTTAAATAATTGAACCCTGTACTACCGCAAAAACTGCTGAAATTCGCCAAGTTCGTCCCAGGATCTCTTAGCTCCTGGCCAGCACGAGGGGTGTCGGGGATGACGGGAGCGGGTGCTAATTTCGACATTAGTTTAGCACAGATGACAGTAGTATTCGTGATGCACGAATGATAAGATAAGCCATACACGAGAAGGTTGAGTTGTGGACTTGTGAAGCTGTCGGAGCATGTTTGAGGAGGGTATACTGATAGAGTATCAGTGCATCGCGCCTTGCTAAGACAATAATACATTCACCCATACCCGCCTTATCACTATAAAAAAACGCTATCTCAAATTACTTCTACCAACACAAACAAGCCCAACAATGACAAGCGCACCTAGTGGTAGAGAAACTTAGCTGATGAAAAAGAAAGTGAAAATAAAAATAAAAAGCTATAATATATATACTAAAGAATCTCCTCCACCTCCCGATTCATTCCCGCCTTGGGTACTATAGCCGGCAGTATCAGTATCCTACAAGAAAAACTATTTGAATCCGCTGAAAAGGAAGAAATAAAATGAGTAGGAGGAAAGCGGGTGAAAAAACGGCTAATTCCATATCCCATCTCTTAAAGTACAATCATTAGATCATTCCGTTGCAATTTCTCCTCGTCAAGATTAGGATAAAAAGGCACGAGGCAGTCCGCACTCTGCACGTATGCATTATTGTACAGTCTCCAATACGGTGTCCGGACCTTCCTAGCAGGGTGGAAGAGGCCTGCCCATACATAGTTCATGACAAGGCCAGGGCCAATAGCCATTCGGATGGCATCAATCGCTTCAATGATTCGATCAATAACGTGCGGAGATGTCTCAAACATATTCGGGTATAGCAGGTTCAATAGATGCATCATAGCATCCTCACAGCCCAGCCCGACCACGCCCAGCGCAACATGCTTCACAACAGAAGCCGCGGTTTGGCGGTGGACTTGGTCACGGTCGATTAGTGCGTCCTCGAGAAGTGGTGTAACAGCGTAGACATAATCCTTCGCCATCTCGCCAATGTACTCAAATAAGAAGGAAAGGGATTTGAGGACACCGTTCTGGACATTAAGCTCCGGCACTCGGTACTCGTTCATCAAGGCTGGAAGTACGGTAAAGGGAGCACAGGTCTCGGCGACAATACCGATGGCGACGGCAGTACAAACACGGGACTGACGTTCCTGAACACGGAGATTGTTGAGCAAGGTCGCAAGAACGTCTTGGGGGCCGATGGCTTTGGCAATGAAACCTAAATTAAAGATTAATAACCACACGAGTATGAATAGAGATGGATTGCTTACCAAAAGTGTTATTCGCTGCTCTTCGGATACCCTTTTTGTGTGCTTTTAACATGTCTAGCAACTCAAAACAGATTCGCATCCATTCCCTCGCACTCACAAACTCGGCACCTCGATCCGCGATTCTGCCTACCAAATCAATAGTATTCTCTTGGACCTTTTCATGTCGATTCCGCAAAATTGGTGTCAGGCGAGGAAGCAGGTCCTTGATTGGAGGCTGCATGCTGTTGATGCCTACAACTGTGACAATAGACCTTAGAGCTCCAAGAATTGAACCCAGGACTTCGGGATACTCTTCTCCTAGGTATTCATATAGAACAACACCTAGTTTTCCCATCAAAGCATCTTCGCCGCATTGTTTCTTTTTGCTCCCGAGTCAGCTATGTTCGCAATATAAAAGTTTAAGGGAAGGGATGAGCATACCATGACAACAGCAATCCGTGAGATCAAGTCCGCACTTTGTTGGCGGACGGCAGAGCTTTTATTGTTCAATCTCCAGAGGATGGTACTCACGATCTGCGGCAAGTATGGTTTACACCTAGTGCCTAACGCATTAACCACAGTACCGAACCCGTTCAACATAACCACGTCCTCCATAGTTTGCTCCTGGAAAGCGAATAAAACACCATCCACGAGTCGCTCCTCCAAACGTTCACCAATGTCAGCAGCGCCAAGGGAGGCAATGACCTTCTCAACACTCTCCAGCGTCATTTTACGGTACGGCTCACTCTCATCCTTAAGGTGATCAACGATCCTCTCAATGATTTCTCCACATCCGACCTTTTGGCCAAGGTCAACTGTGGTTTCAACCACCTGTCGATAATTTCGTTTGTCCAGGGCCATGCGCCGAACCCAGAAAGCTTTGAAGAACTCAGGTAGCACATTTTCCTTCAAATATGCCGCCGTCACACCCTCTGTCCCTGCACATTGGCTGATAACCTTCAGAACGACTTTTTTCATTTCCTCATCTGGGCTCTGGAATTCTCTTAGCAGGATCTCCATTACTTCTGAGGTGTAATAATTGGCATATTCCTCGTCCATGAGTGGGATAATATAACCAACTGCCTTCAAGAATCCAGCTAATCCTTTTCCTCGTTGTTTCTTTGCACCGGTCCATAGGGGATTGAGAATTGTATCAAAACTCTCGATACCGTAAGGGCTTGCGGCCTCGGCCAAGGCAGCAATAGCCAAACTAGTGACTGTTCTAACCTTAGCTTGCTCGTCCTCCAAGTTGGGCCCGATACAATCCACTAATCCTTTAAGATGGGGCAAAATGGCACAACCCATCAAAATGGGAATCTGCTGAACAATCTTGACACCAGTGTGTCTTGCTTGCCAACTCTTCTTACTGCGGCAGACAGCCTTCAAGAATGGTAACAACGCTGGTATACCAAGGGCGGAAGCTACTACGGCGAACGCTCGAGCTGTAGTGTTACGGACATATTCGTCTACATGGTCGATATCTGGTCGCATTGTCGAAATCATATGAGCCAAACCAGCGGCCTTTGAGAGATTGCTGATGATTTCCCGTCCCTCGACTCTCGCATAGTAGTCCTGATCAATCAGAAGTGGCTCAATGACGACCAAGATTTTATGCACATACGGCCTGACAAGGTCATCCAACTTGTAGAGAATACGATCAATGACCTTGACCAACAAATGTCGTTCCTGGTCTTCAAGTGTCTTCTCCATGAGCAAAGGCAAAATCTGGTTGAATAACGGCCCTGCACCAAATTGACGAGCATTGTCAGTAAGTTGGCGAAGAGCCGTCTTTCTCATTGGTGGCGTTCCGTTCTTGACTTTCAAGAGTAAACGCATGATTTTTCGTTCCTTTAATTCCTCGACAGTCATGGAGTTCTCGTCTCCGCCGTCAACGAGCTTTCCAAAATAGACCATATCCTCGGCTTTGAAGAACTGGAGATCACCGACTCCGGGAATATCCGTGGGCATCTGTTTCCCCAGGATCCTGGCATTCTCAGGTTCCTGCATCATAAACCCACCGATTCCGGAGGATGATGCCATGGGGGCGGGAGTAGACATAAGTTTCCTAGCAGGGGTGCGGATAGGTGCGTATCCTGGAGGAGGCTCAAGAATCTTGTATCCTTCCTTTGGCAGCATTTCATCCAGCTCTTCGTCAGACAAGGGGGCATTCCTATCGCCATGGCCAAAAGTAATCGGCAGCGAAGGTACCGGTGTCGCACTGACAGTGGGATGGATAGGTGTCACTAGTCCCTGGTTTCCGACTGGTGTAGCAGCAGTGAGTGAAGGTGCCTGATCCCATCGAGAACGCTTTGCCATTGGTGTCGCATCTGGCGCAGCAGCGACGTCCCACCTGCTCGATCGCTTCTTTGAACTGTCTTCCTCTTTTACTGCTACCACATTATCATCAAGGCCAACATCCCATCTCTTTTTCTGTAAGTTTGTTAGCAAAACCTCGTATGGCATAAGGCTAGAGCAAGAGTTGAAAGGCATACCCGCTTCCTTGTCCCATCGGTCGCTTCATCTCTGTTCTCTGTATCAGCTTCTTGATCCTTAAGAGTAGCCTCATGTTCAACGCCATCCATGTCGCCATCTCCGTTTTTGAGCTTTTCCTCAATCTGCCTCCTAACACGTTCCTCCTCCCTCTCAAGTTCCTTTTCCAACATAACCTCCCGGTAGCTCCGACCTTCACCCTCCGCCCCGTCGCTTGCAAACGCGTCCTTCCGCGTTGGTGTCAACTGTCTTTGAAACCTACGCTTCTGGTAATCCGTCTCTCGGTCCGCGATTTGACCCCCTTTTGCCCTTGCAGACATCGGGTCCATATCATCGTCACCAGCATTCACAAACTCGTTCATAATTTCCTTAGAAGCAGTGTACTGGCCCACCAGCCTCCGTGTTCCATCACCCACTTCCATATCCACATCATCGTCATCATCGTTCACGGGAATCGACGTGTTGTAACCGTCGAACTTGTCCCCATTCGCGCGATCGTACAGTGTAGTATCGAAGGTATCGGTCAAGGCCACCTTCGTAGAGTTATCCTTGCGCTGCGTTGAAGGGTCAAAGGCTTTCGACTTTGATTTCATCGCATTGCGCTCCTGCTGCATGCGTTTGATCTCCTCGAACTCCGCTATTGATAAGGTCAGCCTTACACAAAAAAAACAAAAGCCACATTAGGGACTATAATATCCATTCCATGCCAGGAATCCCTTCTCCGCGTCCCGACCAGCCCCCTCCCTCGAACAAGGAGGAAAAAGGTAATAAACGGGGAGAGAAAGCTTACCATCAGCCATCGTGAGAAGGGAGAAAAAATTCAATAGAAATAATGAGCGAAAAGAATGACAAAGAGTTCACGGATGTAGTTGGTTGGCGATGTGTTGAGCGGAAGAGGTTGATGGTTCGGGAAAATTTCACGCCATCAGAGTGGCAACGGGCTGCGAGCACTTGGTCCTGGCGGAGATTTCGTGTGTTGTTACCCGGCCCTTGCACGAGCTAGGCCCCCCTATTTTCTTAGAGCTCCTGTGTTGCCCTAAACCCACAGTGAGGTCATTTCTAAGGGCACAATCGAGAAACAATAGTCTCCGATAGCGATCTTCCAAACATAAGGGGCTATTTGGCGTGACAACTTTGGGACCACAAACCATTGTTTGTAACTATGGGACTGTTTGGTAAACGTGAATTACAAACAATGGTTTACAACAGCCAGCAGCAATTTTTTGGCCGTTTATGAAATAGGGTACACAGCCATGTTTTGCAGCTAACCAAACTTCACGCCAAACAGCCCCTAATTCTTTGCCAACAAACTTCTCGGTTTGCCCCGCCCTAGTTTAATTAAATTTGGAGTCCGAGTCCAATTGTAAAGTCAGACTCTGGCCAGTTGTTCACACGTGCTTAGAGATCACCCGGTTCCTAGCCCCGAACCCCCACTAGTCTGAAATTCTCCGAGAACATTATATACGGTATGATACCCGTGCCGGTAGGTAGGGTTAGCGCCAATTGTCGATATCCCTCCCAGATCTCGATATTACTGGCCAAATAGCCTTAAAACCCGTCCAGCCAGACAACCTACCATCATACCACAAGATGAAGCAACAAAGCCTTCGCCCATGTTTAGGGCTGAGCCTGGGCGGAGATTTTTTGCGCTTAGTAGCTTAGGAGAAGTATGAGGAGAATGCGAGATTTTGCCTTGTTTGTAGGAGCCTGTTTGGCAAAAACGGAAGGAAATACAACATGCCCCTCGAAAACAAAATAACTCAAGCTCCAAAATACTTGATAACATAGGAGAAAATAAGGTACAGCCAAGCAATATATTAGTATGCATCGTTTTATGAAGGCCAAAGATGCCTCTTCAAGCTTCCAGTAGGATACTCTAACAACCTAAACAGAGTTATCATATCTTGACATAGCACGCTTAACCTTTTGGCATAAAGTGTTTAAGGGCAGTACCAGTACGTTGGTGGGACGTATTTACTTCGACTGGCTAAAACGAGGAAGCTGGATGCCCCCCCAACAGCGGGCCATATATGCCCATCTTCGTGAACAACATTCACGGTCCCTCCCCCCTTGCCCCTCCCTCCTCCACACTCACGACGAACCCCCACTATCAAACAAAAATTCCCCAACCCTCTAGATTTTGTGAATAATGCTATGATACTCCACAAAACTTACGAAAAGGTACCAGTCATAGTTCTAAAACAAAGCGGCCAATTTACCTGACCATTGTCATACTAGACGGCAGATACAACAGCACATGTCCGTACAGAATCCTACCCGTTTTCTATTTTATCCACCTTTATTATAACTTCTTCTGCCCACCCCTATAGCGAGAATGAAAACCTCCTTCTCATTAATTATAATATTAGTAAAACGCTGGGAAGGTATTCTGTCCACTATTCCCCCTCCCCCAACACGCCTCTGATGAGAAACCGGGCGAGCAAGAGCATAAGTTATATACGTACATCCCACCATATACAACCAAACCACGTCAAATCCACCCCCCCTCCTTTCAATACTTCCTCAATCACCACATCACCACCAATCACTCGAGAAGAAAATCCCAACTGAAATATCCTAATCACTCCCATATATTTGACACAGGTCCGGCAGCTCTCCCAGTATTCTTTTTTCCTCTCTTTTATGAAGGCACGAGCCAGCAAGCCAGTCAATAACGCTGGGGAGTAGAGTGGGCAGATATGCACTGGCAGGCACCCGCTAATTTCAGGGGAAAACTCCGGAAGCACCCCGCAGGTGAGTTCCGAGGGTGCTGCATCCTACAGCAGAGCAGAGCGTGCAACAATGTGCTGCGCATTTTTGTTCGACAGTTAAACATGGATCGTCTCCCGGTCCGATCCAACTTAACAGTCTAATTTTTCGAGCTAGGGGTTCACAGTACAGAGCTCCTGCGGGCTAGTTCCCGACTTCCGTGGGGGCGTAATGTGACTGCAGCACTCACATGTACAGTGCCGGTACAGTGTAATTTCTATATCTGGTACGGTCTCGAGTGATTAGTGAACAGCTATAGCTCGAATATTCCATCAACAGCATCATTAAGCATCTACCTAATGCAGTGGTGCAGTGGTGTATACCCCAACACTTGCTATTCTGGATAGATCTACCACAGCGTTTAAGAAACGGCGCAGCATAGCTCTGCACCAGAGCTTTCATAGACTATACCCGAGAACTTGACCCCTGCAATGGATCCACAGATCCTGTCCTGTCTGACAGGTTCTCGCCAGAGGTGCCAATCTGCATGTTCCCGTTGTTGCAGTTACACGCGCGATCAGGATTCAAGTATAGTGTGCGGAGTCGGGGGGATCTTGAATTGGGAAAGAAGAAGAAAAAGCATTGACAGGGCCTCTTCAGCAGTACTGTCAAGGAGGGTGTAGATGGATGGATGGATGCACCGGAGCGGTGGCCTTGCCAGTCCTAATCACTATGGTACTCGCAAAGTACAGTACCCATCTAATGAACCATATGGGATAGAAGATAAATCCTTTGGAGGTATTATTCTCCTGGAGGAAGGAGGAAGGGGGGGATAGCAAGGCTCAAGCAGACTCAACTTCTCTCATTAGAGTATCAACAGAGGGCCGTCTGTTATGTGCCATGCATTGCTCGTTGGAAGTGTGAAGGAACACACAATACCGGCAGAGCCATTCAATCCTAGGGCAGAAAACGCGTTTTTCGAGTGGATCCTGCAAGATTTGTGCCGGGAGCTTTGCTTCACGGTTTCGCATCAGGAGTCAAATCCTGACAATCTTGTTGGCCCAAAACCGTGCTACCTCACGCCCAGAGCCTTTTCGCAAGGTCTCCATTGCGGAATAATGTACTTGAGCACTGTACAGCACTCGAGCACAGTTCTACAAAAACCCTTCCATAAACTTTTTCCAACCCTGGGCTGAATACCAAGCAACCGCCACCGCAACCTGACCTTAAGTTTTTCCCTTTTTTTCTAAAGAAAAAATATCAATCCGAGATCAAATCACGATCCCACGTACCCCCCCCCTCCCTTTACAATACCGGTACCTGAAAAGGAATGGGAAAAATGGAAAAACTTTGCCTACCGCGTCATAGCAGCAAACTTTTCCATCATCAATTTTGATTACGGTAACGTGCCAGTCACCACCTCGCACGTCATGTCAATCTGATACCCCACACACCGATCTAGAGCGTGGGTAATCCAAGCTAAGCTAAGCAAAGCACAAACGCACTAGACGAAAAGAGAGGAAAAAGATTGCTATTATAGCATCGCAGATCACTCGACTCGAGCACGACACAGGAGCTCCTGACTGCGGGTAGGTACTACTACTGGTAGTACTGACCGCTCGGTTACATGACGCCACATCGCCGTTTGGGACGGGGAGGGGCTTGTTCTGGAGGTACGGTACAGCAAGGGGCGACACTTGCGCTGCAAGAATGCGAGGGTAACAGGAGAGACCTGCAGTTGGAGTATAAAGTCGGTTGCCGTTAAGTGCGGTTGTATACCGTGCAGATGGACTCTACTCGAGTACTTGTATCATACCGGCATTCTACGGCAGGAGCAACGTAGTCGTGTATGCCAGTGCGTGATATTGCAAGGAAAATTTTCTTTGCTGAGTGAATTCGCTACGGTTTTACTTTAAAGGACATGCCGGGAAGTTGCTGGTATTGTACCCAGTACTCTTGCAGAGAGAGCTTTTAACTTTCATGCTGCTGCACCCCGCCTCAAACCTTCTGGCGGGACGGCTTGTATGTATCGTACAGATTCGTACTCGCATGGCTTTGTCGACTCTCCGCCACCTTGGGTCTGGCAGTAGGATTAGGGTTGCCGGTACTATAAAGGCACAACAAAGGAAAAGATAGAAGATAGTCTATCTCAGAGCTCGTACAATATGATACATCATCAACAGACAGCATAGAGAAAAGTTAATTCTACTCGCAGTGTTCTGGATAATAACTAATGTTTGCTTGCTTGCTTGCTTGCTTGCTTGCTTCCCCCTCCCGAGGCGAAGATCTCTCCTCTTATAGTTCCCGAACCTCGAGGATCTGCAACAGTTTTCTTCGTGCATCGCAATTATCTATGAGCACAAAAAAGTTTACCATTGTGCATGAACGATCGACTTCGAACATGATTGCGTCTCGCCCTTAGCTGCGGTCTTCTTCGGAACTTTGTTCGACGGGCCAGCCACCCACTTGCGACAATACATACGATAATCGACCTCTGCGTTGTGCAAACACTGCCGCAACAGCAGTATCATGGCAGAGCGATTGGATGAAGTGTTGAAACCTGGCGGCAGATTTTGTAGCTTTAATCCACCCAAGGGAGGCCATGTCCAAGAGCTGAAAGAATTATCAGCTGGCAATATTGCCAAGACCACCTGAACCCCCTGACTACAAGTACTGGTAATTAGGGTATGGAATAACCAAATCACAAGTAGATCTCTAAGCCGAGAATCGCGACCAGAATCCAGTAAGGTATCGGTACCCGAAATCAGCTTCACAAAAAGACCTTCTCCCGAAATCTTTCTTGTGATTCGGTGTACCGCATTGCGCTGAATACGGTAGCCCGCCATCAAAGCAAAAACGCTCAATTATCCCTCGTCTGTCTATCAATAGTGATACCGTACGGTACGCTACCTATGACAAATTACTTGCACGATACCAATACCGAACCACAACCCACGGTTATAGCTTCTAATTTACTACCGATACTAATACCACCGAGATTATAACCCTCTCTTTCAATCTCACCTCATTTGCTGCCGCCCGCACTTGGGTTGGTCGGTTGGTAAGTCGGGCTTACAAGACGGCATGTTCTTCCCCGGATAGGATACCAGTACTGGTAGTGCACCGAGCTCTGGCGAGGTCCAGAATTCCCCCGAAATGTGCTCCTTTTTTTTTCTTTTGACGCGCGTGTTTAGAATGGGAGAGGGAGAGGGAGCGTAAGGGTAAGTGCTATTTATCAGCCCTGCCAGGTTGCTATGTGCGGTCGACGTGGTGTGGTATGGCTTACTATGATAACGGCAATGAGAGGCTGTGGGTTCCATGGTTAGCTGAAGTGTGGTGGTGAAGCTGCTGCACGAGCACGGTATGGTGGGTTCGCGGCCATTGGTATTGGTAGTCAAGCAGCCAATCGACCGATTAGGCGCTAACGATGCTATATACGACGAGAATTGATTTGCGGTCACTACTGTAGAAGCGCAAATGGAAAATAGAAGATGTGTTGTTATGGTACTGTTCCGGTGAATGCCCTTCTGCCCTACGATGCTTCTATTTGGTCGCCTACCGTAGAATCTCAAATAATTGAACCTCGCGCCAAGACGTCTGAAATTCCCTCTCTTAAATAGGGGGCGCGAGCGCACAGCGAAAACTGACCCCCAGCCCGAACTTAAGACAGAAAAAAAAAGGAAAAAGAGTCAGGCCTTACCGGCAAAGGCAACTCCAACGTCCTAGCGCCAGGTTCAATTATTTGAGATTCTACGGTATATGATATGCGATAGCCAGCGCTACTCCGACACCTCACGATGAAATACGAAATATACACTTTATTCTCCGGGCTATTTAATTTGGAATCTCCCGTCGCTCAATGCATTGCATACGATAACAGATTTGCGGTAGGCCGCCCAATGAATTGTTTACTGTAACCGCGAAACGCCCTTCCAAATCACGGATACTCACTCGCGAGACTCTTAATATCATAGCTTAAATTGTCATCATGAGTTCACTAATCCTTATCCTCTTCCTAGGATTCCCCGCTAAACCCACCGATCGACAAGATTGATTAGACATTTTCAGCAGATCCCTGTTTTAAGTCCGAATTCGAGTTCGAAAAATGATAGGCACAACTGCGAGGATACTTGGACAAGTGCCCAAATGACACTAGCAGTAAATTGAGTTAGCTTATAAGTTTGATACTCGATCGGGTATGCTATGCTATGATTTCTTGATGATCACATCTATCTTGGTATTGAACTAATTTATCTATGGAATAGCAGTACTTGGCAATTCTAGAAACATCGCTAGGCGTGTCTATCACTTTTCGAACTCGAATTCGAACTGAAAAACAGGGATCTGCTGAAAGTGTCTATTGCGTTTGTGCGAGGGCAACCCACAGGTAAACAAACCTACTAACTAAGTCAACCAGCACCTCATGCAGAAGCACAAACAACCCAACAGCACAACCGCACCTCACGTTGAACCAAAACCACAATCGATAAACTACCGATGCGGTACCGGTCTCACACCATCCACAAGGCGAAGGTCAATACCGGTACAGCAACGTTCATCGTCAACTCCATTCCACAGCACCACACCGCACCGCACCGCACAAAAACAAAAAACAAAAAAAAAAGCTAAACCTCACCACAGGAACAAACCCTCGTGCACACTCCTACGAGGTCCCATTCGCTCTCCAACCAAGACGGAAGGTAAATTTACGTAATGCGCTTCCTTTTTTTCCTTTTTTCCTTTTTACCATTTTCTTTTTCCCCTCGAGCACCGGGGCGAGACAGACAGACAGGCGTGACAAGGAAAAAAAAAAAGCTTCGGCCATCTCCTCGTGGCTTCTCGTGGCTCCGCGGAGCTACAATAGTGTTGTTTGCTAGGGTTGTTTGTGCTAAGGATTGGGGAAAAAAATTGAGCACTCTGCGAGTTACTTTTATTTTTATTTTTTATTTTATTATTATTTTTTTATTTTTTATTGTTTTGCGATTGGGGTTTGTACTGTAACTTACCGTAGAACAATTCAGATAATTGTAGTGACGTTGAGTAGTGATGATTATGATGATGATGGGTCTGCTTATATTCGCATTCACGACATTTGAGATGGGATGCTGTGATCGATTTATTATTATATTGGTTATGCTAACCTACGCTCTGCTCGGACCCTTACTTCCTGTACGAGTACGAGTACTAGTACTCGAGCACTACACTTGTGCTCAACCAACTCAGAAAGCGCATCGCATGGTGGGTCTCTTCTTCTCTTCCGTTCCCTCTCCCTTCCAACTCCAGACAACGATGCCTAAGCTGCGGGGCGGACGATGTGCATCTAAATTACCTAACAACATCCCAAAAACCCACGGCAAGAGCTGGCCAATTCAGCCCATCACGACGCACCTCGTGACGACAGAATTGGACAGAATAGAATGCAAGCCCTAAATGAACAAACGAGGCCTTCCTGCCTACCCACCAGCCTTCGTTCATTGAAATGTTCGTTCCCATTCCTGGCTTTTTATGGATGGGCCAAGTGCTGAATTCGAAACGAAACGAGCAAAAAAAAAAAAAGGTGCAAAGCGAGTAAACACTATCGGTGGATGAATGGATGGGGATTATTCATTCCACGTAGCCCCTTGGTAGAGTGATATTTGCTGGTATTGGGTGCTTTAAACTACGTTCAACTGGAGTCTACGGTATCACGGGTACCGTATCATACAGCACGTGGTATGGCTGAGCACAAAGCTTTTGTCGGGGAGGGAAGTGAGAGGGGGTTCGATGGGATGGCGTCAAGTGCAAGTTGCAGCACGACCTTCTAAGAATCCGAGACGCTGTCTGCCCACTCGCCCTACGCAGCAAAGAAATGAGGCTTGGCCCGATTACTCCCCGATTGACAGCAGTGTGTCGGCACTGGTACTGTGTTCGAGTAGAATGCCGTACCGGTAGTGTACCGTAGCTTCTTGAGTCAGACGACCGACCAAACGAGAGAACAAGCAAGCGCTCAGTTCCAGACGGTAGGGTGTTTTGCCTCACTCGCTCCCTGGGATCCGATTCGCACTGACCAGGCAAGTCTTTCCTTTCCTCTCCATCTGCCATCGCCACAATGATGGAAGTGTCAGAGAAGGCGAGAAATTAGGATGCAGTTGCTCTTAGAGGATCCATCAGAAGGAGGGAGGAAAAAGCAAGGAAGAAAATAGCATGGCTGACAGCACCTGTTTATTTCGGTCTCCTGTTTTGAGATTTCTCGCGATGAATGGCCGTGGAATAGCGCAAGCTTGTCGTCCCAGCCGCCGAGGAGAACCATACTGTACTGGTCCATCCATCATGCTGTGTGGTACTGTACAGAACGGTATATACCGTATGCTATTTTACCATTTGTTGTTCCTAGCGGAGGGGAATTGTACTATTTGTATGGGGAAAGGCAAATTGCGGTAATTGATTGATATTGCATACCTACTCGAATGCGGTACGCCCATGTGGTACTATGGGAGATCTGATGGCTCAGTTTTTTTTCCCCTTCTTTCCTCCCTTTTTCTCCATTCTTTCCTCTTCCTCACCTAATACCGGTATTGACCTGGTCTAGGGCACCCGAAATGCACGAATTGGACTACACTGCACTCTGGTGCACTCTAGCCTTCTCCTTCGGGAGGAGACAAGAGTGTGAAAGGAAAAAAAGGGGGGAAAAAGAAGGAAAAAGAAAAAAAGGAAAGGCGATTCCCTTGTTTGTATGGTTCTTAGCGGCGGGAACTAACCCTGAGGGGAAGAAAGTGTTAGAGAACAATTCCATACGTAATGAAAAACCTGGGGTAGTTTAGTGGGACTGCCGTACCGTAACTGTGCTCGTGCTTGTCCTGCACTGGCAAGCCTTTTTTTTTCTTCCGTTGTACTCGAGTACTTGTATTTTTCTCATTGACGTAGTCCCATGGATGGGGGCAGCCGATGGAACGCGGTACCTTGAGGGAATGAAAAAATTTTTAATCGATTATTATTTCTACTTGCAGCTAGATCTTGCTGTGAAGAGTGAACGGGGAGAAGGTTTTTGCAGCTACCTTGTAACGTGCGGTACCAGGTACGGCAACCTTACCGGTGGAAAACCTAGCATCGTGACCTCCTGCAGAGGTAATAATGGATGGTGATGATGACCATTGCTGTAATAAGGCTGCTCTTGCCTGCTTGTTGTCTGAAGGCGACCACACACACAGACGCACACACACACGCTTTGTTGATGGCGGTAGTTTAAATTCATTTAGTTGGCTATGATATCGTGATCCGCACTTTTTTTTTCTCTCTCATCTTCTATTCCCTTACGTGTGCTATTGTAGTCCACACAGCTATATAGAGGACTTCATCCCTTTCATAGATCGTAGCCTACGGTAGCTTCCGTTCCAAAAGCCTTTTCCTACCTCTTGCTTCCTACTCTCTTTCTTCCTTTCCCTCACCGGTCAGTATACGACCCTCTCTCATCGAGTATTGGATCAGATATCCTATCTTAAGGGAGGTTAGCCAACGACGGGAGCATACAGCAGACATCTCATTATCATTATCAGCTTTCAGCTTCCTGAAGCAATTTCCTCTACGGTGGTCATTGGTTCGTCACTCAGTCAAGGCACAGCATTATCAGCACAGCATAGCTGCATCTGGACCGCCGTTGCCTCACTCCACATAAAAGTGCAGACCAACCCAAACCCACCTTTTCACCTATTATACCGGTACTACCATACTCTTACTACCGCAACTGCCACAACCAACCAGAAATTCAATAAGGAGCAAGAGCTTTCCCTCTTCCACACATAGACACACACGCACCCTCTACCACACCACAACCACAACATTACGGCTTAGTTAGAAGGAGGGAGGAGGAGGATGTATCTGCAAGCCAAAGCACTGCGCCAGAAGATCTCTTAACTACCTGCCGGCTTCACTCTTACTTCCTAATTAAACCTCATTTCACTTTAAAGAACTGGACTTTGGTCACCTTTCAATTGCCACTTCTCGAGCGCGGTGCAGTGTACAGTACCCCGAGCAGGATCCAAGCAAGGATAACTTTATATCATAACCCTTTACTGCCGGCTTTACCCCATACCCCACCACAACACTACCGCAGCTCTTCCATTATATTTTTTTTAAAAAGGCCGCCATCTGCATTTCTCCTACCCTATTACCTACTAGGTCAACTAAAATCTATAGAACGATCCTCCATTCTAAATTCTAGCTTTTTTACTTTTTTGTCACCATCCTTTTTCACACCGAGGGATCTACACTACAAAAACAATTTCCTACCCGGAGGAATTCTGTGAAATCGGTTTTATGCCAATTTATCAGGACCTTACGTCTCCGATGCCAGGAATTGGATTCTTCCACCACGGGACATCCCCTTCTACGTCTGTGACATCAATCCTCCCAATCGACAGTAAACACCCAGCGCCGAAACGCCGCTGGTCAAGCAACCGTTCAAGTTCCGAGGGTGACCGACCAAGGCCTACATTCCGCGCCATGACTAAGGGCAGCAGTCGGGGAGCTCTGAAGGGCTTCATCGAGAATCCCGCCGACATATCCATGACTATTGAATCGCCACCACTCGTCTGTTATGGCCCGCCGAAGGAATCTACTGGCGCGCTGCTCTCCGGCATACTGAAACTGGAAGTCAAAGAAAGAGAACAAACTTTCGAAGCCTTCACCATGCGCCTGCTAGTGGACGTGCTCACTCGTAGGCCTGTGAGTGCGCACTGCTCAGATTGCACCACAAGCGTTAGCGAGTTGCATAGATGGCCATTGATCAGCGAACCAGTGGTATTGAAGAAAGGAACGCACACCTACCCATTCAGCTACCTCCTGCCCGGTCACCTCCCCGCCAGCAACAACAATGCCCTCAGTAGGATAGCCTACTGCATCTACGCAACTGCAACAACGATAAAAGGCGACGAGATCAAGTTTGAGAAACCGATAACCCTACAAAGGTCAATTCTACCAGGACTAGACAAACACAGCACCCGCGTCTTCCCGCCGACGGACCTCTCCGCCAACGTCACGCTCCCACCCGTTGTATACCCCGGCGGCGACTTTCCGCTCCACATCCGCCTCGATGGCGTCCTATCTAAGGCCCGGACGAACCGCTGGCGATTAAAGAAGTTATCTTGGCGCATTGACGAAACCTCCCGTGTCGTCTCTCCAGCTTGCAAGCAGCATAGCAGCAAACTCGGTTGTGATGGCAAAGGTCTATTGCACGACGACGTGCGCACGGTTAGCTCCGGTGAGGTCAAGGATGGCTGGAAGTCGGACTTCAGCACGGATGGCAAGATCGAGGTTGAATTCAACGCTGGCATCGCAGCGCACGTGGGTGTTGCGTGCGATGTGGACTCGCCTTGCGGGATTTCGGTGTCGCATAACCTCGTTGTGGAAATGATTGTTGCAGAAGAACATGTTTGTCCCCCCTCCTTTCCTTTCTACTTTTTAGCAAGTATACTAAAGTTAAGTTAGTGCCCCGTTCCGCCATCAAGACTCGTACACCCTACCGGCGCCGCCAGAGTCCTGCGCATGCAATTCCATCTGCTCGTCACCGAGCGCAGCGGTCTGGGTATCAGCTGGGATGAGGAGATCCCACCCGTGTACGAGAATATACCTGCTTCACCGCCGAGTTACGGGACTGTTCTTGAAGTCGAGGGTGAAGAGGGAGTAGCTTTGTTTTGTCCACCTATGTATCATGAGTCTTGACCGTTTCCTCCTATTCCATTTGTTCGCCCTACTCTTCCCACTCTTTCATTTCGCCTGTGGCCACTTTACTTGCACTCTAGACTGCTTTTCACAAAATTTGGCGAATTGGGAGTTTTCCATTGTTGGGTTTGCTTGTTTCTTTATTCTATTCTGTTAATAGCTTCTAGGGTGCTTTGTAACATACTACTCTATATTCTTGTATTCTCTTTCGTCACCTCCTTGCATGCATCATCCCATCACTTTCTCACGATATCACGAATTCCTTCCTACAATAATAATAACATGCCGTATCATCCTTTATCACACGCACGTGACTTACCACCCACAAGCAAAAATTTAAAAAAACATCATCCTAATCGAGACCAGTGCCGGTATATTGCTTTTTCCCCCCTCCCCCTTCTCTGCAGCTCTGGTGTCGCGACAGCATTCAAGCTTTGCCCCTCTCCCCCTTCGCCTCCCTCCCCCTTTGATCAGCCCCACCCATCTGTCTGTCCATGGTGAATTAAATGCGGGGTTTCCCTTTTGGAAGAGATCGCGAGATTTACTATGTCGTACGATCGACCAAAAAAATAGATGAGTGACTGTTATGGGTTGTGCCGTTAGCTCCGGAATTGTTTTGCTTTTTGTTAACTGGAGCGTATGGATAGGAGGATTTTGGTGCGGGTATCATGGTACAGGATCTGGTGATGTCAGGATACAGTATTTTCTCTGGCATGTGTTATGGGATCGAGTGATGGTCTCACCTCACCTCAGCCCCAGCAGCGCCCCATCACAACTACCGGGAAGAACCATTCTGATTCTCGAGTGATAGACTGTGATAAGCTAAAGTCTTGGCAAAAAACCCTGCCCACGCCTAGTCTCATTACTCATTGATCATCACCACGACTCATCTTCCACAACCATCAATCTCCCCACTCCCAACAACTACCGCCCCAGGACGAAGGACCAAAAATGTCCAAACCAATCTCCATCTCCCTCGCCGCTTCAAAACCTCTCATCACCTGTCAACAGCCCTTGAGCAGAAAACGCCCAGCAGCAAACCTAGACTCCGACTCAGACGACGATGACAGCTACTGCCGCGAGAGAGTGCACATAATAACTGCCTTCGATGCTGCTCGTGGCGGCGCGGTGGGTGAGAGGGCTGAGGAGGAAGAGGAGGAAAAGGGGCCATTAGTCATCACCGGGATGAAGAACCGGGATTGGAGGGCCGAGGCTGAGCGGAGGAGAGGGAAGGGAAGTGTCTGGTTACCCCCGGAGGCGTTCGCGGGCCACCGCGCGGAGGGGGAGGAAGCAATGGAGGTGGACACAGGCGCGGAGGCGCACTACGGGTTACAGGTTTTTCAGAGGCGTTCGGAGGATAGCCGACCTCCTACACCTCCACCCCTAGGGGAGGTGGAAGGGGAAATCGTGGAGGCGAAAACGGAAGAGGAACAAGCCCTTGCGGCGCTCCTGTCCAATTCTTCGAATCCTCCCTCAACGACACTGATCCTCCCCTCCGCCGCAGACACCGACTGGCGCGACCGCGATCGTGACGAGCAACAAGCTTACAAATCCGACGTGGCCTCCCGCCCGGACGTACCCACCCTGGATGACTACGCTGCCGTCCCCGTCGAGGAATTCGGCGCGGCGCTGCTACGAGGAATGGGCTGGCGGGAAGGGATGGAACTCGGCAAACGCGGAGGCCGAGCGAAGCAAAGCAAGCTTCTTAACGTGGAAAAACGACCAGCGTTCCTAGGTATCGGAGCGAAAGCCAAGGAAGAAGTACCCGAACTCGGCACCTGGGGCAAGGCCGATAAAGCCGGGAGGAAGCGGGGCAGCAAGAGGGTGGATACTACGTATGTCCCTGTAGTACTGGTCGATAAGAAAACTGGTAGGGTCGTTGATGAGTCCGCAACCATGGAGAATGGGAGGAGCACGAGTGGTGGTGGTGGTGGTGGTGGTGCGGACGGGGACCGCTGGGATAGAAAAAACCAGGAACGCACTCGTGATGATGATCCCGACCGTCGTCGGCGGGACCGCTCCAGGGATCACCATCGGGATAGTCGTCATCACCATCACGATCGTCATCATCACCATAGAGACCGCGATCGTGACCGCGATCATCACAGCGATAAACATCGTGATCGCGAACGTGGGGAGAGATCGCATAGGAGTAGGGATGAACGGGATAGTCGAAGGAGAAGTCGGGATAGATATGAGAGGAGGGATAGACGTTGATGGGCTATTAAATTTGTCTTTTTATTACTATTATTTTTATTTCTCTTTGGAGGAGGTGGGGGGGGGTCATTCATTGTTTGCATGAATGTTTATCTTGTGTAGTACCATATCATGTTCATGGAAAATCACTCGATAGAGTGGTCAGTTATGGACAAATCGGATCAATTAATCAAGCCATTATATAAACAGGCGAAAAAAAAAAGACAAACTTTTATGGATAAAACTCCCCGCTCCTTTCCCCGCCTCTGTAAAACAAAAAAAAGAAGAAAAGAAAAAAAAAGTAAATTACATCACCTTGCCGGCCTCTTCCCGAACCTAGCCAGCGCAGGTCCAAATTTCTCCTCTGCGCTGGCCGGCAAACCCTTATTGCTCAGCGCCCTCTCCTTCTGTAGCGCCTCCAGCTTCAACCTTCTCTCGTCGATGACGTTCTTCCCACTCTTTTTGCGGAGGTACTTTTTGAGGGCGGAATTCTTCCCTCGCATCTTATTCTTGACGTCGTCGCCGTTCGACTTCTCGCCCGACTTCTGTTGTTGTTCTTCCGCGGCCTCCTTCTTCTCCGCGTCGCGCAGCTCTTTACCGCTCTTGTCGATGCGCCCGATGAAGTCTGGGTCCAGGGATATCATCTCGGGCTGCAGTTTGTTGAGCAAGGCGGAGACTTCACGTTCCCTGCGTTGCTTGGTGGTTTCGTAAGGGTTCGCTTCGAGCGCGTCGAAGTTGGGCTCGCCAGCGCCGGGGATGATGAGGTTTGAGAAGCCGTTGTGGTGGCCGACGCCTAGGATGTCGTCGTATGGGCAGAAGCGCACGCGGGAGATGTGCGAAGATTCCTGGAGGTGGGAGAGGTAGGGGCTTGTTTGTTTTGTCTTGAGGGCGTCTTTCCATATGGTTATGTGGGGGCCCCAGCCGACGCTGAGTAGGCCTGTATCGGAAATGTGTAGGGCGGAGGCGGGCGTTGGGGTGTAGTAGGAGTGCACTTCGCGAAAGGTGCGGATGTCGAAGATGTTCATTCGGGAGTCTGCGCCCGCTGTTGCCATGTATTGCCCGCCTCTGTCGATGGCTATCGCCCGCACGGGGCCGCGGTTGGTGAGCATTTTCACTAGTGGAGTACTCATGTTTGGCGACCAGAGGGTTACGCTGCCGTTCGCGTGGCCGACGTGAATTATGGCGTTGCGCTGATTCTGTGTCATGGAGGTAGGGCTGCCGAGGCGGGTTCTGTGCTCGCTGACGAGGCTTCCTGTGGAGGTGTCTTGATATTTTAACCAGCCGGCGTTGCCCTGTTCGGTACGGTTAGTGTGCGCTCGGGTGAGGATGAGGGGGAGGTGGGAGAGACTGACTATGGTTGCGAGGAGAAAGTGGTAAGGTAGGAATTCCATGTTCGTCACTTCAATGTGGCTTTTCAAGCAGTGGATTTCGACACCTTGCGAGTCGTAGATGTATGTGTACTTTTTTTGAGCTACTGCGAAGAAGAGCTCGTTGTGAAGCCATCTGTCAATAGTTAGCCTGGTGGGTTTGGGGATTGTTATTGTGGGAGGACAGACTTGACATCTCGGACAGTTTCTTTCAATTGCATTTCTGAGCCCAGTTTCCCTTCCCGCCAATCGAATGATGCGACGTGACCTTTCGTCCCGCCGAGGAGTAGATATCGTCCATTGCGAGTGTAGTCCATAAAGTACGGGCCGAACGTAGGTAGCTTCAATTCGAATCCCTTCACCTAAAGTCAATCCCCGGCCTCCAATCCTAGAAGAAAGCCATACCTTCTGAGCAGTCGCGACGTCCACCGCCTTCCGTAGGTCTGCTTGCTTAAGTTTATATGTCTTCTCCATTCCCTCCGCCTCGACATATCCCCTCTCCTCCCCAAGCAGCAACTCCGCATCTTTGGCCCTCAGTGCAGCATCCTTGTATCTGTGCTCAATTTTCTTGAGATTGGTTCGCAGTTTCTTGTCCCGCACCGAGCAAACGGGAATGCTCTGGCCACGACCATACTGCTCCAGTGCGGCTTTTTCCTCTTGTGGGGTCCGGAGTTCTAGTGCTTTCGAGGTGTCCTTTTTATTGGCGGTAAAAGAATCCTTTCTGGGACGCTTTGTTCGGGTGGGCGCAGAAGTTTCGGGGGATTGGATTGTGGACATTTTGCTCGCCGAGCTGTTTGTGAAAGGCTGGGAAAACGCTGTAAAGAGAAAAAAATGAATTTTAGAAAATTAATGATGGTGGGTTGTCTCTCCTAGTGTGGGTGAGCCGGGTAACACTGAGCCGCAATGC
>QOVD01001248.1:0-13520 GCA_003521225.1 Tuber microsphaerosporum
GGGGGAGGTAGTGAGAAAGAAAGAAGAGAGGGAAAGGACAGGAAGGAAAGAAAAAAGGAGGGTGTGGAAGCGTTTCCACAGCTTTCGCGTCCCTGGACTAGTGCGTACGCGTACCAGTGCGGCCTTGGAGTGGGGCACATAACCTAGGTGGTGAGCAGTTACCCCCCGCTTACTCCTCTCCCCCGGACTAATTTGCTGATATGAATTCATGTCCAAATCTAGTGGCTGGGCGGTAAGGTCTTTGGAGACGGGGGGATCTTGTACTTCGTTTAGATTTTTATATAGTAATAATATTACGATCGTGTTTCTTAATTCGACATCATAGACCCTCACTCGTCATGTTTTCACAATTTGAAAAAACAAGAAAGGGCCAATCCCCGGTATCAGCTTCTCAAATTTCTTACTCCCAACAATCAGTCCTCGAACGTTTGTGTAACGAGCCTCGGAACCAGTGATTGGATAGTTGACAGATGGCTTAGGCACAAGGCTTCACAATCACCCCGCTTTTCCTCGGCTCCAGCTAGTTGCGTTAACAGACTCCAAGTTAATCAACACCTTGCCCTCAACATTCGCAGCGGTGAAAATCGAAAATGTCACAAAATTTCAGCAATAACAATAACTCTATCAACATCGGAAATATCTTTAATTACACTGCCCCCGATGATGAGTCTAAAATACTGGCATGGCTCTCTCCGTTAGAGCCATGGGTACGGCATCGAGACATCGGAGCTGAGCGAGTGGACGGTATAGGAGCCTGGCTACTGGAAACCAGGGAATTCAGACGATGGCATAATACCAGCAGGGAGGATGAATCCAATCATGCGACCTTATTCTGCGACGGCAATCCAGGAGTAGGAAAGAGCTATATCATGTAAGAGGGGATATATAATTGCCGGAAATCAAAGGATGGTATTGCTGATATGTTGCGATAATAGTTCGCTAGTTATAGACAAGTTGTGCGATCAGGCCGGGGAAGATACTGCCGTCATGTCTTTTTACTTCGATTTTGCTGCCCGGAATGAGCAGTCACCAGTAAATATGCTTGGCTCCCTGCTGAGACAACTCGTTAGCGGACTAGAAAAAATTCCCGAGCCGGTAGTCCAAGGCTTTCAAAAGCAGAAAAATCGTACTGGGTGTAGAGGGCTACAAGTTCCGGAGATTTTGGAGATGTTCCAGGCCATCACAGCCACAAAGCGCATGTTTATATGTGTTGATGCACTTGACGAATGTGTGCCAGAGCATCGATTGGTAGTCCTGGAATCGCTGCAACAGATTCTGCAGGGGTCATCGAATACTCGCTTATTTATGACCGGAAGACCGCAGGTACGGGGTGAGGTGGAGAAGAAGTTGGATGGAGCAGCAACTTTCATATCGATACAACCTACAGAAGATGGCGTTGTTAGATATCTGCGCGATAAACTTAAGAGTGACACTACCCCGGAGATAATGAGCAACGCGTTGGAGGCAGAGATTTTGAAGACCATTCCCGAAATGAACCCGGAAACGTAGGTAGAAACGAGCGTAAAGGAAGGGCTACTTTGAGTTAACGGCTAACTTGTTTAAATCTAGATTCTTACTCGCTTCTCTCCATGTCAAGGCAATCCTACGAGGGACCACTCTTGCTCGCCGGAAAAAAGCACTCGAGTCAATAAAAGATGGTGCAGGGTTAGGGGATGCATATGGTACGACGCTAGGGCGGATAAAGGCTCAGGGCGAGGAAAAGGCGGAACTTGCGATGGCTACTCTCACATGGATCTGCCATTCGGAACGGCCGCTACAGGTGGATGAGCTGTGTCATGCGCTGGCAGTGGAGATAGGAGCAACGGCTTTCGACCCCGAAAATATTCCTTCGATAGGTACTCTGCTACACTGCTGTGAAGGCTTAATCACGGTCGATAAGGAAGCTTGGACCGTGCGTTTAATTCACTATACTGTCCAAGAGTATCTTTGTAGCCACCCAGGTCTCTTTAATAAACCTCACTCGATACTCGCAGAAACCTGCTTGACCTATCTGAACTCACAACAGGTCAAGAACCTCACATCTCATTCTCTCCCAAACCATCAAAGCATGCCATTCCTCAAATATTCTTCGAGATACTGGGGAACGCATGTGGGAAGGGAACTCTCAGACCATGCGAGGACCCTTGCGCTGGAGCTCTTGAGCCAGTACCAAGACCACGTGGCCGCTATATCACTTTTAAGGCAGGTCGCACATCCAAATTATGCCGGAGATATCGGTACTCCTTCGCTCTTCTCTGGACTACATGGCGCATCGTTCTTCGGAATTGTTGAACTTATGACTGCAATTACAAACGCCGAAGGTTGCGAGATCAACCAACAAGATTGCACAGGTAGTACACCACTTACGTGGGTGGCGAAGAACGGACACGTAGGAGCGGCAAAATTACTACTTGGGCAGGAGGATATCAGCCCCGATTGCGCTGATAAGCACGATCGAACACCGCTCGAGTGGGCTGTTGTCTTCGGACATGAAGGAGTGGTCAAGCTACTTCTAGGACGGGAAGATGTGGATCCTAATTGCCCGGATAAGTATAATCAAACACCGCTCGGGTGGGCTGCCATCCAGGGATATGAAGGAGTGGTTAGGCTATTGCTGGGACGGAAAGATGTCAACCCCAATTGCCCAGATAAGAATGATCGAACACCACTCGGGTGTGCTGCTAGCAAAGGCCATGAAGCAGTGGTCAAGCTATTGCTGGGACGGGAAGATGTGGACCCCAATCTCCCAAGTCAGAATAATCTAACACCACTCGGGTGTGCTGCTCTCAATGGACATGAAGGAGTGGTCAAGCTATTTCTAGGACGGCAAGATGTCGACCCCAATCGCCCAGATAAGATTGATCGAACGCCACTCGGGTGGGCTGCTATCCGAGGACATGAAGGGGTGGTCCAGCTACTCTTAGAAAGGGATGACGTTGACCCCAATCGCCTAGATGTGAATGAATCAACACCACTCGATTGTGCTGCCATCAGAGGACATGAAGGGGTGGTCAAGCTACTCCTAGAACGGGAAGATGTTGACCCCAATCGCCCAAGTAAGTATAATCTAACACCACTCGCGTGTGCTGCTGGCAACGGCCATGAAGGAGTGGTTCAGCTATTGCTGGGACGGGAAGATATCAACCCCAATAGCTCAGATGCGAATGGGCGAACACCACTTGGGTGGGCTGCTATCCGAGGACATGAAGGAGTTGTCGGCCTATTGCTGGGACGGGAGGATCTTGACCCCAATCGCGCTGATAGGTATTGTCGAACACCACTCAGAGATGCTGCTATCCAAGGACATGAGGGAGTGGTTAAGCTGCTGCTAGAGCGAATAGATGTCGGTCCCAAACACCGCTCGGGTGTGCTGTTATCCTCGGACGTGAGGAGTCGTTAAGGTACTACTAGAGCAGAATGATGTCGATACCAATCACACAGATGTGGATGATCAAACACCGCTCGCGTGTGCTGCTATCCTCGGATACGAAGCAATGGTTAAGCTACTGCTGGGGCGGGAAGACGTCGACCCCAATTGCACCGATGCGTATGGTCAAACACCACTCGGGTGGGCTGCTATCAACGGATATGAAGGAGTGGTCAAGCTAATGGTGGAGTGTGAGAGTGTCGATCCCAATCGCCCGGATGAGGATTGGATAACACCACTCGGGCTGGCTGCTCTCGGCGGACATGAAAGACTAGTCAAGCTATTGCTAGAGCGGGGGAATGTCGACCCCAATCGCCCAGATACTGGTGATCGAACACCACTCGGATAGGCTGCTCTCAGCGGACATGAAGGGGTGGTCAAACTGCTGGTGGAACGGGAAGGTGTCGACCCAATCGCCCAGACGCGAATGATCGAACACCGCTCGGGAGTGCTGCGGCCAAAGGACACGAAGGAGTAGTAAAACTATTGCTAGAACAAGGTGTTGACCCCAACTGGTTAGATAAACACGGTGGTACACCGCTCTCTTATGCCACTTTGGGGGGGAATGGAGGAGTAGAGAAGCTATTCCAAGCCCTGGAGTCTGTAGGGATCGCAGATGCACAGCGGCCCCATCTGCTGTGAAAGAGCCCTGGAGCAGCTAATTGACTACACTCAAATCGCGTGAGATTCCTCCTTTCCCATCACCAGTCCTCATCGCCTCCGGGGAGCCCAGCATACGCTGTTGCAGCCACCACCACCACCATCATTACCTTTTCCCTTTTATGTCCTTTGCATCAGCACGATCTAAAAGTTCTCCACCACTCTTGTCGTCAAAAATCTCACATGTATGTAAACATACCCCTCTGAAACCTATGGCGTCTACTAGCGTTTACAAATGAAGGCTCAACGAGTTCCTGCCCCTTGTTTTTTTTTTAGCGTATAGCGCCTGGGAGACTATTTTCATTTGTTAGCTTGTATCATTTATCTTGATTACAATTCCCCAACTGAATAGATTCCATTTTGCAAAATCTCCTCTTCCTCTAATTCTTTTATGTATTCATTTCCTCCCTCTTCTTCTCCTCAGCTAGCACAAGATTGATATATGGATGGACAAATGGATAAACTACACATTGACTTCACTCCCCGATATCTGAGGACCGGGCGTAGGCGCTCCTAGAACCACCATGAACCTGAAACACGAAATCGACTCTGGACGTTTTTGATTTCTAGATGATATTATTCCCAGCATCTCGTAGCCCCCATCGGTGTTTAATGGGAGGTCGTTTTTTTTTAGGAGTTAAGTGTACTCGGGTGAGTCTACGGTATAAAAATAGAATACATAACCTTTGCTCGCAAAGATTTCTGTCCAATTTTTTTTTTTACCCAGACACCCGAGATACTATAAGTAGCGATTGGTTTATTCGCACTGATAGGATAGATAGATAGATATCACAGATCGAAATCAAAGCAGTTTCTCCTAGTTTGATGAGTTCCAAATAGCGTGTGGTAAAAGACATAACTTTATCACCCATAACTCAGTAGACTCAAGCTCCCTTCTGCAATATCATACGTACAGTACTAGCACGGTACTACGGCAGGGTGGTAAAAACCCTCTTATCGAGCAAGCATCCTACTCGCCTACTAATTCGAAGTCGGGAAATATTGACAACTACTTTTCTCTATTTAATAAATCTAGAATACTAGAAAATAAATAAATAAAAATACATATTCTAACTAGCGCTGCAAGCATGCCTTATCGACGATGTTTGCAAGGGTCTAATGGTGGGGTACCGTACTTGGTGGGGCAGCGTTGCTACACGTTCTACTCTTGCGCACAGTATCCAGACCAGATTCAAGTTAACCCAGGCGAGTGCGGCTCTGGGTCACAATATTGCTTGCTTTACTTTACTCGAGCATGATGGTTAGGTCAAGCTCTCTCCACGCGAGGATCTTCTCGCCAATCACTCCATTCTCGTAAGGGTAATTTTGTGCAATTGTATTCTAAGCTGCTTCTATCGTGCTATCCCAATTCGCCGCACCTCATCGACTTCCATCGACTTCCAGCTATACCCAGATGAGATGGGGGAGAAAATAATATAAGAGGCGTCTAGAAAACCATGTATAATACATAAAAAAATAAAAATAAAAAAGCGATTCTGTGACAACCCGCTTTTAAAAATAAAGAAATGCAATGAATAAAGAATATAAAGAGGCCCGAAGAAATACCGACCTAGAAGCGCTGAAATTCCACTACGGTAGAAGACTCCGGCCGCCGTGCAATCAAGAAAATCCCAGAGGAAAATGCAAATCCAGTAGAATCAAAAGAGAACAGAAGCGCAATTTTCATGAATGGGTGCAAATAAGGAAGAAAAGAAAAGAAAAAAACCAAACACACCGATCGCAGAGATAAAAATAAAAATGCAAAATAAATAAACACCCTAGAACTCCGTACAGCAAAATTTCGAAGAAGAAAAAGAACCTCCCCTAATAATGACTGTAGTGCCCCGGGACCCTCAACCTACACTTCTCACAATCAGCTAAATACCCCATCCTGAACAATGGCTTCCGCTTCTCCCTCTCTTTACCCTCCTCTTTCTCCCTCCCCGTATCAGATGCCTCTTTCATTTCTACATCGCCTTCCCCTTCACCCCCATCACTAACCGGTGTTGGCGGTCCAATAATAACTGAGTAGGGAACGTGCAATCCATCCACCATGTCCATATCCTGACCGTTGTTGTTATAAAAAAGACTTTGGGCCTCGACTAGAGGAGGAGAAAATACGTAGGAAGCTTCGGTTGCCGTGGTAGTTGTTGGTGGTGTAACAGTTAACTGTGTAGAGGGGAGGGATGGGTGCGTTCTCAGTTGGAGTTTTGATCGTCGTTTCTATTTTAATCCATAGTTAGATAGATGGGAGGGAGATGGGAGGATGAACAGGAGAGAGGGAGGGGGATGGAACTTTAGTAATAGGAGGGGAATAACCCCCCAGACAACCTATAGCTGCTACTGATCCGTCCAGCATCCCGCGAGAAGATGCAAGGATGCGTTCATCTTCCCCATCGTCTTCTAGGCGAGCTCGCTTGAGCATATTTGCCGTCTGGGGATGCCGTTGTGAACAAGATGCAAAGAGGTTCGTGGTGGTGGTGGCTCCTCTCCACGGGTGTTCTGAAGTTTGTCCGCTTTCCCCTGAAGGGAGGCCGCCGTGTGTGTTGTCGAACATTGTGGAGGTTGTCTGACACAAGCAGTTTAGAGGGAGGATTCGCCAATTAATTGGGGCAGTGTGAAGAGAGGAAGAAAAAGAAATAATAAAGCACGTGATCCCGTGTTCCTTGGCGGTCTCGTCATCTCGTGTAACAGGCGAGATGTTTCACCCCACACCCTAATTGCCTACACATGCGCCAGGTATAGTACGCGAACAGGTGCTTGTTGGCAAGCAGGAGACGGGAAATTTGCGGCACTGAACTCTTATACTCGGTGTGGTAACATGCTACGCTATCACGATCTCCTCAGTATACCGTCCCAGCACGAGCAACAGGTACCCGTATGTTTTGGGGGAAGCTGAAGTGCAAGCAAGTGTCGTAATTTTTATGCTGAAATCCAAGCCTTTCTCCCGACGGGAGTCGGGAGGAAACGGTGCACGGACCAACCTGTTAACCGGAAAGCCAGGTCTAGACTATCATATGTGGGTGTCCGAGATGCCTAAGGAGGCTGGTGGCACATTTCCGGGAGCAATACTGTAAGCCACTATCTTGAGTTCTCGGCCTATTATCCTAGATAATTTGTGTCGAGGGAAGTTTGGACGCTCAAGTTAGGGCCAAGTCAGTTGAGTCCGGGTCAGGATACACAAAAGTGGCACAACAACGGGGCGCAGGAGAAGCTAAGTTAAGGCGAAAGGCTTTGACACTGTCAGCGTAAAGGCACAAAGCACAATTCAAGCGCTTAAGGTTCAGAAATCCTCATGATGACATTTCATATATAATAGTAAGACTGCACCTCCCTTAGCAAGCTGACTTCTACTCCCCACTGCTAGCTCATTCCCGACATTCCAAGGCTAACTCAAGTAATCTAGTTTAAGTGCGAGTGATGAATCATGAAGTCACTGCGCGTCATACTAAACTTCCTGTGGGCATGCTATTTTGTTTTTTAACTATGATACACGAAGCAAATACCCGGGCAGCACCAAGCCTTGGCAGTAACGGCCCTTCACCACTTCTACTACGTCCACGTCCATACTGATATCCCGATTCTATGAAAACTTTTCTCCCACCTTTCCTTCTTTCCTTCTCATATTTTCCTCGCCCCCCTCTCTTCCTCCTGTCAACAACCCCCCCTCCTTAACACTCTTCTTTCTATCCAATCATCACAATCAATCATGATCTTCATCTCCGCTTAATACAAGCTCTATTTCTCCACTTAAGCCGTTCCGCTCCTCTCACCACCGGTCACTACCTCCGCATCGATTATTTTCGACACTCCCTGTTGGAAATGCCCGCACTTGTGGGCAGCAGTACCGTTATACGCCCGTGGGACATACAAGCGTTAAAAGGTTTTCTCCTATAAAATCTCATTATTTCTTGTCCCCGCTTTCCGATCCTTTTTTTTCTTTTCTTTTCTCAATCTTGCAACTCCTTGACCATTTCGATACAAATTACTCACGTTCACTAGGACCACTTCACTCCACTGGGTAAAATCTTTCAGTCCGATCATTACCTCCGAGTCCATTTTCAACACCACCATCAACCATCCCTCATCCAATGAACGGGGCTGTCTTGGCTCTTTTGAGTAAGCGACCCCCTTATTTTAGCTTATTAGGTTTGGTAACTTACCAACTTTTACATAGTTGTGTTGTCCGTTGTGGGGCGGTTGGAGGGTTTTGTCTATAGTTGCCTACCAGCACTACCTGGCTCTCCTGCAAACCCGCCGCCAAGAGGCAGAGAACACGCGTTTGGCCCGCGTAGATTTCAACCGGCGGATGAGGATTCAGGCCGCCGCAGACATCCGAAACCGCCATGAGCGGGAGCTCGCTGAGCTAAGGGCCTTGAGAGCCCCACCTGAAGCCCCCCCCAAGAAGCGGAGGGGGTTGTGTTTGTGGAGGGGAAAGGGGGAGGAGTGACGGGGAGGGGGGAGGAACTATGGGAGGTAGGAAGAAGTAGAGGAGGGGGGAGGAAGTGGGGGAGGTAGGATCTGCATCATGAAGCATAGTATACAAGTCACGCATCGCGATATTAGACTCCAAATATATCTTAGAATCACGATAACTTGAGCTAATTGTTGAAAAACGGTTCAAAGAGCAAGCTATATACCGGAAATATGTGCGAACGAGTGATACTAAAGAACTTCATTCTTTCTTAGACAGCTGGGAAGACCCACTATTTATGCAGGGAAATAGCAACAGATGTCCGCAGTAGAGTAGAAGTCAAGAGAAACAAATGAGAACAGAGTTACATATCTGGTCGGTTGATTGAGCAGTAACAAGAGAGAAAAAGGCAAATAAGGAAAGTCTAACTCGGAGAGTAGGAAACCGGCACTAGAGAAGAATGACCGGTATTTGCGTACTCTAGTACGTAGAAAGCGCATATCCGAAAGCCAAATTTCAACACTAATGCCAGGCGAGCTCCCATCTCATACACGGCATTGTTTCTGGGTTTGCTGTTGGAAGTCTGTGAGAGTGGGGGAAGCGGGTGGTTGAGGTGCCTATCACGGCTTCCCCGCTTTCGCCTTTGTATTGAAACCAGTAGCGTCCGTGGGGCCCCAGTGAGAAATTAACTACTGCGGCGGACATTCCGGGTAATCGAACTAGGGCTGTCAGCGACGGGGATAGGTTGTTCCTAGGTATTGGTGCTCCCTCGTTAGTTCCCTCTACTGTGGGTTTCTATATATCACTAGCACAGTACTCCAACTCACAAACTCAAACGCCTTCTAGAGCGTATGAGGTAACTAGACTGTCCTCTGAAAGACCTGAGCGAAAATTCAAAAGGCATGTTGTCGTGGTTATTCATATCTCTTTCTTTCCTTCTTTCTTTCCTTTGCGTCTCCTTCCTCCGTAGTACGAATACAGTTATCAGGAACTGCCGATTATTGCGCAAGACAAGAATTAGAATATAGTAAGAACTCTTTTTTTTATCTACTGAGGGGCGTACAGATTAATGCAGCTCCCTCGGGGCTTCATGTGCCTTTATGCTTTTTGTGCGCAGCGGTGCCGGGTTTGGCCAAAGCTTGATTATTCGCGGGCAACTATTTGGCGGGAGGGTTACTTGAAGACACCCACAGTAGATATTTTGGCTGGGGATTGGTTTCAAGTTGGTTATGGCGAGTTACCGGTGTTGTGGGGAGTTGATGGCTGGAGTGCGAGGGGGAAACCCGGGATATGACCAAATTCTACAATTACCGTGTCGTCATAAACTTCGGAGGCTTTATTATACGGCACTAGGTCTACATCTATATCGTGCAGTGAGATTGAAGGAGTAGCGGTAGTGTGGGATTTGGTTGGTGGTATCATATTAACTGGGGGAGTTAGCACCCATTGTGAAGCACTGGATTCAGATGGACGTTAGGGCATTAGCTACCCTCAACCCCCACCAGCAAAACAAAAGTGGTTCGCCAGGCATTTTTTTTAATGCCTGACTACATCCACTGGCGCGGCGATTCGAACATGCGGTGGTCCCTGCTTCCAATTAATACAGGGCCAGTTCCTAAGCCATTAGACCATAGGAACCGGCCGATAATCACCTCTTCCCTTCGAATTTTAAGTGTGATCTTCTTTTAAACCGAACATCTTTCTAAAAATAAAAATACAAAAAGTCTGATAACAGTATAAAGCAATGCAATTCTTATATTACTTACGTTGAAAAATACAGTGCGGTAATTTAGTACTGTCGGGAGTGCTACTATCTGGGCGCTCGGGGATTTTGCTGCTTGTTCTGGGCCTGGACCTCGGAGATGCTATGAGCTTGACCTTGCTAGTTAAGTGCCGTATGGTAAGGGATGTAAGTATGATCGGTGTTCAGGCTTCTTCGTTGGGAATTGCCCTGCTCTATTAAGTTATATATTTATGGTACAGGGATGGAAATACTGGTAAATAGATCTCAGGTCACATCAAGCTATTTGATGCACATCGTTGCTAGAGTCCCTGCAGTCCAGTAGTCAGCACTCGAGTATAGTACTCGAGTACATGATGGGTTACTCGCTCCAGGCGAGAGGTGTCCGGGAACAGGGACCAAAGAAATATATAACGAAAAAAAATCTATGCCCACCATTCGGAGGGCCATCCAAAACATGTTCTCAACCTTGGGTACTCTTGCCTCTAGGTTAACGAGTGTTCCAGGGTAAATTCCGATATATCATGGGTTGCTGGGGTCAAAGTAAATTTATTAAATCTGAGAAACTGGCACTTGCATGTACGAGCGCGATGATTCCTTTAGTGTATGTGCTTGTAAATTTGGCAGCGGATATTATTTTTTATTTTTGTGATTAGTCAACTCTTATGCTTCAAGGTTGCTTTATCTACTCGAGTACCGTAAAAACTCGTGTTATCCACTATCTCCGTCTGGCCTCTAATCTCCGTCAATCCCTTGCGTCAGCCTACTATAGGTTTAGTTTGACAGGTTAACAGAATTGCGAATTCCAGTTAATGAGATCTAGCGCACTCAGCGCACTTGGGCTTGACTGTGTAGGGAAAACACTAATCCTTCTTAGGGGCTTTTGTCTCTGAGCACGGAGATTAGGCGCCTGGCGGAGATAGTGGATAACACGAGTTTTTACGGTACTGTAGCTCAAGCCTGGCCTAGGTAGTGATTCCTGGCCGGGTTAGCCCCAACGCCACAGCGGTGGCTGTGCGAGTGTTTCTCCAGACGAACAACGCCGATCCCTCCCGTGCCTTGTGACCTGATCTTCTCAGCACGCACGAACACCTTAGACTAGACTAGAACAGCTCAAGCGACTAGGGATTCTTTCTCACCATTCCATTTCATCCTCATCACCACCGCCGCCAAAATGTCACAACGATCAAACAGACCGCACACACAAGACTACATCGCGAGAATTCGCTACAACAACAGCCTCCCGCCGCCACCATGCCCGCCCAAAATGCTCAACATCCCCAATTCCTCGCTAGCAATGTACTGCGACCCGAGCTTTACCTCCAAGCTTGCCAGAGCTGAAGGCGTGAACGTGGAGATTGACTCTGAGTTGGGAATGCCGTTGGATCTAGTCCACGTGCCGAAGATTTTCGACGGAGATCACAGCGGTTTGTAGCCCTTTCTCTGGTAGAGTCAATTGTTGACCAGTTTTTAGCTATTCTGGCACTGGATCCCGTCCCTCCCATCGATCCGAAAGACCGCTTGCTAATGCGTCCTGCTGCCGCTCTGGGAAAAACGAATGCTCGCGCCACTGGCTCTGCTGGAAACGTTTCTTTCCTTCGCCGCACGGAGTACATTTCTGCCGAACAATCCAGGTCAACTTTTAAATCTGGGGGAAACACGGAACGTTTAATGGCTGCGTCTCGCGCTAAGCGCGCTTCTCGCCCCGAAGACAACGATCCCGTTCGTATCCTCCAGGCCGTTCTCAAAGGTTTCGATGTGGCAAACCCAGAGACAGCGGGGCAGGATCACAATGGTTTGGGCGCTCTCGCAGTGGGGGATATTGCGGCAGCAAATGCGGAGAGAAATTGGAAGGAACTTAAGCACCCCAACAAACCCGGCGTTCGTCCTGTGGAGACATACCCGCTTCTTCCGGACTTTCAGGCTACTAGCGATAACGGCGGTTACATGGTATTCAAATTTATGGGTAGTCCCGTGGCACCGGGAGAAAAGCGCGATACGAGATTGGATGTGGGCCTTTTGAAGCCAAAAGATAAGCCCCTCGATGATGACGGCAATCCCATTGGCCAGGATATATTCGATTACTACATACCGGCTTCGGAATCTATCGCCAATAAAGTCAAGGCTAAATTCGCTGCCTATGCCGAGGATGAAGATGAGGAAGAAGACAAGGAAGATAGCGACGAGTTCAGATATGATTTCATCCGAGAGTACGAGACCAAGGCTCATAAACGCTATCCCCCAGACGTCCTTGAGGAAGCGGCATTGTTGCTAAGTAAGAGTGACGACAAAAAGTCGAAAGGCGCCTACTTCTACCCTGTTCTTACCCGCTATACAATTCGTCCCCGTAGAAAGAACAAATACCCTCCTGGGATGCCGTTTCGACATGATGAGGAGAGTGAGGATGATGGGGAGAAGCCACCGGAGGTTATGAACCTTAAGGTCAGGGCACTCAACGAAGTAGAGCGACAGCGTCACGAGGATGTAAAGCATCGCTGGGACAACAAGCCGGAGGCCGGAGGAGAGGAGTGATTTTATATGCTCTAGTTGTGGGGTTTGAAATAGTGAAGGCGATTAGTCTCGAATAAATCCTAGTGGTTCAGGGGCGATGGGCGCTTTTACCCTCAGCTTTTTTCCTTTTTCTTTCTCTTCCTTCCATATTATTTCCTTTTACCTCTTTAGCTTTATGGTTGTTAGATCTTAGTGCTCTCCTTGCGTTTTGTGATGGAATTGTACGATAGCTACTATATTCGCTGAGTTATCATACCTGGTAACGCGCGGCAAACCTAACCTAACCTAAGTTATTCGGCCAACGGAATACATGACGCATTCTGAGGCTTACTCTAGGATATGCCTAAACTCATGGAGAAACTATCGGGGCTACTATGGTACAATCAGTGGCTCTGTTAGCCGTGGGCCCTCGTAATTCTGGGTTATACAGGTTCCCTTCACCACTGACTGGGTTTACTCAATGAGAAAACTCTCTAAAAGTCACGAAATACGCACAACAAAGGCCAAGCTGCAAAGAGTGATATTCCATGAAAAGAGAAAAACAATTATAAATCAAATCTCCAATCAGTTCCCCCACTGGCCCACTTTCATAACATCCATAAAGAATTAGTTTTTTATTTTAGAAATGAAATGAAAATGAAATGCGAATTCAAGCCATCTTACCAATCGGCAAAGAATTATTACTTGTCGGGAAATTTCTGTTGTCATCACCGTTTGCAGGCCACGGCCTATCAGTATACTCCAACCCCACCCCGCCTCCGCCCACC
>QOVD01001249.1:0-31569 GCA_003521225.1 Tuber microsphaerosporum
CCCCATTTCGAACTTAACTTACCGGTGATTAAATTAAATATGGCACTGTAGCTGCATAGTAACGGTACATAGAAGAAAGAAAGAAAGAAAGAAGAAAGCACACCAACAATAACAGCCAAGAATTCGAAAACAGGCCATCTAATAAATAGATAAATAAATAAATAAATTATAGATAAAGATTAATAAACCCCCCCCCCCTCTCAAACCTGAACCTAATATGATACCCCAAGTCTTGACTTGACTGGGGGACTTGACTCGACTTTAGCACTGGTTTCCGTGCTAGTATAGTTGTTAGTTACCGGTAGTTAGTTAGTTAGTTAGTTAGTTAGCTATCGTGGGGGATCGTTTTGAATCGGACGAGTTGGAAAGAAAGAAAAGAAAGAAAAAGAAAAAAAAAGGAAAAATGTCATTCATTTTTATTTTTTTCAGTAACAGAGTAAATAAGTACAGTATGATACCATACAGTCGCACCCAACAATCCCGGACGGTTCAAAATCCAAAAGAATCTGTCCGGTACGGCGGGTGATCCGAGACAAATAGGATAGGTTTTGGTTATTATATGAAAGAGATTTAGAACTTTCTTGGAGGTTTAGTTTAATTAGTTATACGGGATAGTGAGGTGTCCGGATTATCGAGTTAAGTTAGCAGGGTGCGATTGTATAATACCCATAACTATGCTTGTTATCATAGCGGCAAAGGAGGAGGAGGAGGAAGAGGAGGCTAAGGAGGGGCGTCACGGGAACTAACTCGGAGGTTTTTAAAACGGTAAAGACGATTACTTCCCCTCCCCATCCATCTACACAAGTCATCACCATCACTAACGACCCCCCCCACCATCCATCCAGCACAGCAATTTTTAATCTTTTTAAATTTTTTTATAGGGGGGGGAGTCTCTGTTCAACTATTCATAATTATAAGGATACACAATCTCTATAATAATTGCAGTATCAGAGAACTACGACGGTAGGCTCTAAACATGCAAAACCCAACCCAACCCAACAGCAAACTCCTATATACAATACTCTAACTTTCCGCTTGTATCATACCCCACCCGTAATCGAATGACGTTTTTTAAACACAACCGCTATCGCATATTATGACCGAAATTCAGTTTTTATTTTGCCCAGATCTTGGTATCATGCAATAATGGTCGTGTTTACAAAAACGTCGTTCAATTACTGGTACGAGTACGAAAGCCGACGTCAAACCTCCCTCCCTCCCGCCTACAACAACCAACCTTCAACTGCACGTCAAACTCGAGCAAGGGTGTATATATAATATAATACGTAACTTACCGGTGTCCGCGTCTCCGAGCTAAGAACCCGCAGTGGCACTCGTTTTGCCCCCCCTCCCCATGATACCGGTATCATACAAAGTGAAGAAAATACCATACCGGTACTGTGACAACGGGATTCCCCACTAAAAACAACAACAGCAACAGGGGTATTCTGAAGGATCATCAACCCCCTAAAGATATTTAAAATTTGGGACGTTGCATAGATATAATAGCTTAAATTACCTCTAGGAATCGCCTATATACATATATACAGTATATGTGTTTTTTAGTTTTTTTATATATTAAAAGAATACCTATAATATCTATAACTACTAAATTTAAAATTATAATATTATTATAATATACTTCAGTTAACACTCACCCCCCCCCCTCAGAGGCACTTTATACTAGTATGCCAACAAGAAAAGATTTTTGCGCCCCAGCCCTACCTACCTACCTACCTACCTACCATACCCAAAACAACTATAATACAAGTATCATAGTAATAAAGGCAGGAAAACGACATCCACCATATCATACATTCCCAAAACAAGTAGAAGTAGGTATAAATAAATAAAGTTGGGGGGAATCCAAGGAAAAGCCAGTTTGTATGAAATTATTTTCACACACACCCCAAATGCCAAATCCCATGTCGATATTATATCAATTGGTGAAAACTCTATATTTTAGTATGTGCGTGCAATCAGCCTTTGTCCCACTACCAGTATGATACTTGTGTGATACTGTGCTAGCTAGCAAGCAGCCATTCCAAAGTGGGTGCCAATTCTTGGCGCGGGGACTCGAGTATCATATGTATGATAATACCGGTATGGGGGTGGTGGTGGTAGTGGGGTTAGGCTAGAGCACAGTACGAGTACAGTACCGGTACGATAATTTATTATATATGATATTTTTCCCTAGTGGACGAGGTACGGTAGGTAGAAATGCCTGTCTGCCTAGTCAAACCGGACTTTTGGGATCTTGGGTGCGAATGCGAGTGGTGTTTGTGCTACTATGGTATGCTGTTGCAGAGAGGGGAAAGAGAGGATGGATAGGCTGGTACGATAAGTACTGTTGTACGGTACAGGTTCATGCATTGTATATCAGAGTTTTTTCTTTTGCGCCAGAGCGTGTACTCGAGTAGAGCAGCGGTAGTTGTTCCTCCCCCCCGCGGGGTGTGTGGGCCCCCTTGTCACTGGGTGGATGGACGGCAGGTACTGCACAGTGCTTGCTATGCTTGCGCCCCGACATTGAGGGCAGGATTAGGTTGCGATTTATTCAATCTGCATTGCCAAATGCTGTGATAGGGTCATTGGACTGCACTAACTATAAACTACTTAGGGGTTACAAGAAATGGACCAAGAAATGATACAAAGGGCCCCTTTTTTTGCCAAGTTTCGAAAGGGGAGAAAAATAGAAACAAAAACGCCTGAGTTCGCCAAGTCCTTCGGTTCTAAAATAATCACCGATAGAGGGGTAGAGAGAATACAAAAGGAACAAACAATTAGCTCCCCCCCAGAAAGAAAGGATGAGAAAACATTGCAAAAAGTAATTAGAAAGAAATAATCGGAAAAGAGGACCGCTTACAATAGCTAGCTATCGGCTCATGGCACTCAACAAGAAAAAAGAAGCCAAGTTGGAACAAAAAGTGTAATAAAAAAAAAAGAAAGCGCTATCAAGGGCAAGAGATATCGATAGCATCATGAATGTGCAAGAAGAGGAAGAAGGAAAAAATGTACAAGAACACAAAAAAGTACCCCGCGCATCGTGTATCCGACAGTTTATTCTCTTTCTTTGTGATTTCTTCCCGTTATTTTTATCGTCCTGTCTACGAACGTACCTGCAGGCCGTCGATAGCCTACTCGCCAAAAATCCAAGTTTTCCCCCATGGTGTGTGCCTTCTCATGCAGCCGCTACCGGCGATCCCAAATCAATGAACCAACTCAATTTCGCTCCAGTAGAAATTCTCCCCCAATTACCGCAGCCACAAAAAGGTCCCACCCCGTAAAGTCACACCCTCCTTCCCAAAGCTACAGCCTCAAACCACACACTTTCTTAACCCTCAACGCTTTCGATACGAACAACCGGTAAGCTATCAATGGGACCTCTACCCTCTCCAACCGCAGACAACCTATTTGGATGTCCAAATTGGATTGTGACAGGAGTTCCACGGGAACTGTTTCTATCCGTGCTAGAAGCATCCATGAACCTCATTGCTCCCTGTTGTAACTTCCTTAGAGCCATACCCTCACCCATACCCCAATCCTGTCCTTCTTTCTTTATCTCCGGGGGAACCTGAAGTTGCGGGAAGCCATCACTATGGGTTCGCATCTGACTTTGTATCGAGTCCCAGTTATTGTGAAGGCTTCGCCTGCGCTCACCCTTTTCGGAAAGAGATGCATTCTTAGACATGTCTAGTGATCGGTTCTGATTTGGAAGACCTCCAGACCCCAGCATGGCTTGCGGGCTATCGAGGTTTGGTGCTGATGAAGACGAAGACATAGTTTGTGGCGAATCGGCTACATCACCAACTTCCTCCAGAATAACCTGTTGCGTGACACTTCTCCCAAAGCTACGGCCCCCTCTGGGATCCCTCCACCCTCGGCCCGCCGGCGGCATGCCGCGAGCATTGTGCCCATCAAGTCCGGTCCAACCATTCCTTCTCGGATCATCGTTCATGTTTCCACCCATTGGAGCTCTTCCCCGCGAACCGGACCGCGAGCCACTAGAACCACTATGAGAGCCACCACGCCTGCTGGAAATCTCCGACTGTGTCAGGGGGTAAAGATAGAACCCTGCCCCCGCTGGGTCGGCCCCCAAGATCGAACGATGTTCTATTTTTTCTTGTGTGGAGTAAGAAGTTGGGGCCCCGATGTCAGCCTTACTAGACCTCCGCCGTATACTAAGCGTGCGAGAAGACGCAGCTGAACCTGGCCGTGAAGTAGGCGCCGAAACAGGCAGCTGGGGAAATGGCGGGAGATCATCTGTGGTGAAGTCTGTCAAATCGGGGTGTGACTGTGTTCGACGTAAAATGTAGTTACTCAGCGAGCTCCTGCGTTTAGGCTGAAAACTATTGGGCCTTTCGTGTAGCACAGGTGGCTCTGGGGCTGTTGGAAGTATGTAAGGCGAGTGAGCATCTGTGACAGTTGACAATGGCGAGGGGTGTTTCCTGTAGTTTTCTAGTGCTCGCTTAGACATCTTGGATGGTTTCGTCGAAGATTGAGTCCTGGTAGGACTAGTCTCCCTTGAGGGATTGCTGGACAGAGAAGCAGTCGAGTGATTCGGGGCCAAAGTTGACTGTGGAGATGAAGATTGAATCAAAACAGAAGGGGACGACGCCGACGGGGAAGTTGCTGCTGTAGATACATCTGAAACAAAATCAAGTGATGAGGCAGATGAAGAGGAGGAGGAAGGCGGATGGAACGCAAACGGAGGCCGGATTTGGGCTGGCAATGAAACTGTGGAGCGTGTTTTACGCGATGCTCCATGTTCCGCATGTGGAATGCTACTGTTAAATTCCTCATCCTCATCATCGTATGGCGAGGAAGTAGATGATGTTGATGATCGAACACGGGTTGGAAGAGAAATGGTAGAAAATGTCGGAGCCTCATTCCCTCTATTCTTGGCACCAGCCTCTCCCTCTCGGCTTAGATACTGAGATCCAGTCTTATTGGTCTTCTTATCCCTCGGCGATTTAAAGAAGCAAGCGAATATCGACCTCAAGCTACTCTTCTTCTTAACCACTCGCGGGGGGGCACCATCTTGAGATTCAGCCCCGGATTGAGGAATTGGCGAAGCGGATTCCTGATGCTCCCCCCTCATTTTAGGTTGGCCCAATGGATACCGTAGCGTGAATTCGGCCGCAAGAGACGAATCGGAAGAGCGAGCGAGCGGAGGGGATAGAACACCGAACAAAATAAACGAACGTAAACCGAACCGTCAACTAGTGAAGAAACGAAAGAGGGGGGAAGTGGGAATAAAAAGGAGAGGGGAAAGGGAAGAAAGAAGCAAACGAGTGAGTACGGAAGGTACTTTCTAGCGCACCGGCCGGTATGATCTAATAGGTAGCGAAAAGCAAGAGAAACAGGGAGAGGAAAATGGTGACGATAACAAGAGAGAAAGGAGACAAATTTCGACACTAGCAGGAACCAACCGGAAAAACCGCCTGGCCGCAGCATTGAGCATAGATCTCTTTCTTTTTTTTATGAGTTAATATTGCAGAGTACTGTATGTAGAGCACAGTATCCGTTATGAATTACCGGTCCCGCATGGTTTCTACTGTAAACATGAGCACCACTTTTTCCCACCTGCCATCCGATCTCTAAGAATAGGCATGATAATTTTGCGGTTACTGAAGCCAGGCTGGTGCTGCTAGGGTAATTTATTATGATATATCGACGGTAAACCGAGAGCTTCCCACACCTAACTAGAGTTATGGACCCACTCTAACTGAATATCATTGACAGGCACATGGTACCTTTACACAGTGCTGGTACTCTGCATTGTAATATGCCTATCCGCTGGGGCCGCTAGGCAGGCAAAACACCAGTAAGGAGATAGTACCGGCATCATATAACCAAAAACAAAAGGGACATATGTAGGATACAGTACACGTCCGTTGTGAAATCCAATCATGAAACACCCTGGGCCGTGTTAAATTTCAGTCCTCTAGGCTTTGAATCGAGAATCATTGATCGCCGGACCCGACATTGACAACAACAGAAACAACTGCCACTCTAGGAGAGGCTTCTTGCTATTAGAGGATTTCGGCCCGCTGTCAAATCACACTTTGTAAGAAAATTTTTGATTTGCCAAAAGAGAAATGGCTTCAAGACTCGCCCTCAGTGAGACGGTGTTATATGCCCAACAGCCAATGAGGGCCTGAGCCGAAAGAGTTGCCAATTGCTATTATGTATTCAAGCACCTTCCCTTCGGCAACGGGCTCCGAGACCGACAGCCTTTGTCTTAGAAGTTTTCGATCAAAAAAAGAGTGACCTCGATAGGAAAAGGGACTTTGGCACGAGTGCAGCAACCCACCAGATTTGAGGAATGAACAGCCATTCGAAGTGTGCCGTCAACAACATTCATGCCGTATCATTGCTCGCGGCATCGTACAAGGCTGCCTCTCGCCGTGCAGCATATTTCTATGAAATTATATCGGGCGAGCATCGTGGCTGGTGCTGATAAGACCAAACCCAAAACCTCCCCGGAAAGAGAGGAAAAACAAACAAAAAACAGCTCTACTGCACTGTAATTTATTTATCCGAACAAAAAGGTTCCTGGAACCCTGTGGGCCTCTCCCCGTTCAAGGATGATATCTCGATGGCACGGTGCTTGCCGCCGATTTCGCACAAGCTCGGAAGAAGTTGTCTACTTGAGCAAAGTTCGCCCGTCTGGAGCTGTTTTCGGATGGTGGACCGTTTTGACTCGCTTTGTGGAACCCAGAATCCAAGGAAAATGAACTCCCAATCTGCCCAAGAAACCTCCAATCAAGATTCGGGAATCAAGATACGGAATCCACAATCAAGTATGAAGCTTTGGACACAGTATGATGCCATAAAGTACCGCGGTCTTCGTCAAGCATCATACCGGCATGCTTAAGCCCCCCAAAGAGATTCCATCAAGAGGCTCGAGTCACAGAATTCCAGCCATGTCACGTGATCTAGATCGACAAGCCAATAACGGTCAATACAGGCATTCAATCCCAGGGTAGAAAAAAACGTTTATGCAAGTTTTTCGTTTGCGCAAGACTTCAGTGCGTGTAACGCCTCTTAGAACTTGGCGCCCGAAAAAACTCTTTTTCAACCCCGGAGCTGAATGCCTGTAATAGGGGTGATATATTTCCGATTTCAAGGGCCACAGCCGTCGATACCGGTGCAACTCAAGTTTCTCACGCCGCGATACGAAAGCCCGCATGCCTACTTTGGGAATATAGGGCAACGGCGGCGTCTATTTTCAGGTATGATACCCCGGCACAAACGGCAATTGGGGTGCTTTTTTTCCCTGAAATCCGAGCGAGATACTGCGCCTATGGAGGATACGCCCTGCGAAGTAAATTAACAATTCCAGAACTTGATTTCACATGATAGTCCTGCTTAAGTCATAGTTACCGCCTTGCCTAGTTGGACACGATAGTCTAGAAACTAGCATTAGTTTCCTACCGAGGCCTTCCATTAGCGAATCCTGGGTTTTGCTCAGCTAGGTTAAACTAACTTAGTGCGGTGGCTTGCACCTCCCGCAATCAATCTAAAGCAAATCGAAGCAGCCGGTTGTTATAACGCCGGTATGCCCCGGCGCCTTAGACCCTTATGGCACTCAACATCGACCAATATTTCAACTTGTGACAACGCCTATTATACAAACAGAATTTCCAAAAATTCCTTCTGCGAGGTGTTCCCGATTGGTCACCAGAACATATTTACAGAACGATCTTCCTTTTGGGACTAGGGTTCTTTACTCGACGCGAGACTCAGGGTGGGTTCTGAGGCGCCGGCACCATACTCAAGTATAAGCGCGATCAGTGGAATGGTCGAAGCGGTACAGAGTGTGCTCGAGTACAGTACCGGTACAATACCAGTATCATATCATGGCGCTGTATGGTCGGGAGGTTCTAAGTTCTCGGTAGACAACAACTAGCGTGTGGTGTGCTTTCTCTACGAAGGGGGAGGTTTCCCGTGTCTGTTTCTGGAGGCAATACTTATTGTAGCTCGGGAAATATCTTGGCTCGAAACTTGAAAGTCGGTTTTGTGGTCGAAAAATGCATTTGCACGTTGTTGGTGTATCGAGAACTTGGAGCCTCGTAGTGCTTGGCAGCCAACCGCTACGCTACTGGTATCATACCGGTAGCAGATCTGGTAACTGGACGACTACTGTATCAAACCATACGACCGACATTAGATACCTGACGGTGGTCACTTACTCGAGTACGCGCCTAAGGCTAGGAAGCCACCTTGAAGGCAGAGATTTGTTGTCAGGCCAGCCAGTGATACACATTATTAGCCTATTCCTTATCTATTGATTGGAGTTTTGTTCGATCGATGAGATAATTTCTATATTCCATGCAGGGATGAGTTCAATTATTGTTTTGTTATTGGAGGATCTGTTTGATCCTTTTTTTTCCTCAGGAAGAATCCCAACCGGTATGGATGCACAGCATGCGAGGGAGGAAAGAAGTCATGAGGGTCAGGTTGCTTAAATGCACTGTGAACAAAAGAGCAAAAAGAACGGAAATGGAGTGGAGGGAGGTTCAAGCATTGCATCCAGTGTGGCCTATGCTTGAACAGGCGGCTGTAGGCCTAGAGAGCTGCGTTATTAAGGATGGGCCAGAAACGGGAGAAACAACTGACGAAGAGTATGGGTGATAGGATCAAGATTTTGCTCGTGAGATGCGATGCTTGATCGAGGTTTGGGTGTGGTGTGAGAACTTTTTCGCAACGTGGGGAGTCGTTACACCTCTCTATACATGAAGATGCCAAGAACTGGCAGTTCCCTCTCAAGTTCGGGGGCCCGACAGGGGGTCTTGGTATCTTATTTTTCGGATACTTTACGGTTGGCGAATCAGCATCGATCGGGGCACGACCACTTGTCGTAGGAGATCACTCGTCGTTAGATGCTCTTGCTCTTTGCTGGAGTGCTGATTTCTTTGTGCTCTCAAATATCTTGCTCGGGCCTTTATCTCGGTTGCGATTGAGGTCCTAGTTAGGAGTGATAGATGTTATGATGGTTCCTGTTCCTGTTCTCCCAGTTTCTTTGATGGCATTTGCATGTTCCTTCTTTAGCGGGGGTGTCTGGGAAATTTTGTGGATTGTGGGCTCGGAAGAGCTCTGCTTTGTCATTAACTACCTGGTTCGTTTCCTTACCGTTGTTCACATCCGGTTAATCGGCCTTGTTATCTAATAGTATTTATTCAATAATTCTCACTAACTTCTATTCTATTTTCTCCCCTTACTTTCACTATGAGCTATCGCATATTACTACAACCCCCGTGCGATGTCACTCTGGTACTAGGTGCCTCAATAGAAATATCGTAGAGCACAGCACATGCCGGAAGCAAGTTTATGTCCTTCTCTTATCCCCTAGGCTTGGTCAACTGATTTTGGTGAGAATATTGATGGTGTTTAGAAAGAGGGTAGGAGTTCCTTAAAAGGAGAGATGGGAGTGGAGAAATTTGATATTTCACCCTAGACCTGACACGAGTAATCTCAATCAGGGCTGCCATAAACTTGAAAAGGTTGAAACAAATCAGTTTGTAGATGCGGAGGAATTTGTAGCTCGGTGGTCAGTGTTTTGGCTTCTATTCGCGATATGGGATTCGTGTCGTGATAGGAAGTGTATTATAAGCTTAACTGCTAGGACTAGGGAACTATCTAGGAAATCTCTACCTGAAGGAGAATGTATAGAGATAGCGCTTTCAATGATAGTAGCCAGGGTTCGTTCCAAAGACTCTAAAGCTTTAGCTGCAATTTTTCTAAAACAACACTTGCCATATTTATCCCCTGGTTCAATTTCTAGACAAGGGGAGACCCGATCTGAAACCCCAACCTTCTTTTACTTCAAGCTCATTGCAAGCTATGTCGGAGTGTTTTCATGTGCTCGAGTATAACTGAGTTATACGATGATATTTTATACTGACAATTCCTTATAAAATTTCGTCCTTATGGCAGAAAATTTTTATATGCTCCTAGCGTGAGGTTTCTTTCTAAGTCAACTAGAGTAGTCTTGCCGTTGCTTAAAGCTGTGGCCAAGTTCCCGTGTGATACCAAGTTTGAATCTAGATAGAGGGTGTGAGTGTTATTGGCAGCTTTAGAGAGTAAGCTACTTACACTATGGGTTACTTGGTATTTAAATGTATGTTTGCAGAAGAGCTTGTAGGCTGTCAGACCTTCACACATTTAGCTTCAGATGCCTGTTGACAATCCGCTTCCGAGGGATGAAATCTGACCATATACAAATGCCTATGTTGCCTTGTCCTGCACTAACTCGTAAGGCACTCTGACACTGGGGGAATTAGGCTAAATTTGGATTGTTAGAATTTTCTGCAGCTCCTAAGGCTTCTCTAACTTGAAACGACGGTACTAGAAGTGTGTGCTTATAGGACTCTTTGCTTGAGCAGGCACCCGGTCAACTTAACTCAAGATGTGAGGGCTCTGTAATAGGGAATGTACTAGAGTGGCCATGTTGAATCCAGAGGCTTAAGGTGGCGGTTTCCAAATCGAGTGTCCTTCAATTTTGCGGTACGAGCACTTCTGCGGCAGGTTGACACACAGCATGTGAATCCGGTAAGTAAGTAAATGATTGAGTGAGAGTTCCCCATTGTAACCTGCTGATATAAAGTACGCGACGATTTTATCTATCGACTATACCTATACAGTTATATGTTAGAGGCGTTGGAAGTTCCCCGCACAGTAGGTAGCACATGGTGTGCTCTCTTAACAACAGGAGAGGTATTTAGGGTTTTTTTTCTCCAACTGGTCCTTATGGAAGCCTAAAAATCTATCTGGTGGTTGAAGAATAGACTAGTTCATTGGGTGCCGAGCGGGGTACGGCAGTGAGCAGTGAGAAAGGGACAGCGTTTTTCATTTAGGTTAAGTACGGTATCTCCTCTGAAGGAGGTAGTGGTGCTCGCTGCCCTATTGCACTCGGCGCCCTATCAAGTGGTCTGTAGCTATACTGTATATACAGTATGTTGTACAGTACAGTCCAGTGAGCCGCCAGCCAAAGCTTCGGTTGCTATAGAGGTTCCGATACGGTTTAGATACGAGGGTGTTGAACCCGTTTTGATACTGGCAACAATGGGCAACGAGTGATCGGGTATGCGTAGACTGGGCTATTACGTACTTGTTATTCTTAGAACTTTGGAGATCATCTGGTAAGTTTCGGAAAGGAATTTTTGAAGTGTTTATTCAGCCTCATATTTCGTTGGGGCCCGTCCTGGACGTCGTAGGAGGTGTCTTGCATGTCGACCATGACAATGGGAAAGCCTAAGGTGCACCACAAACCTAGTACCTAACCACCCACAATTTTCCCGCTTATCATACCCACCCTATTTTTAACTACTGCCTTAACATCCTCTCCTCTCTACTTCTATCATTTCCTCTGCATCTCTTCCTTGTTCTATCCCTCAACTATCTACAAGATGCGGAGATTCGAGCGCAGATCCCACCAGTTCCGGAAACAGCCACAGATTCGCGAAATAAATTCCATCGATGACTTCCACCACTCCTTTATCTCTACAGGCCTTATTCCGTCTCAAGTGCCCCCAATCAACAGAAATATTCCCCGAGAAACGAAGGAAGGTTTAATACGGATGGGGTCTGGAATTGCAGGTTTGATTCCGCTCAATCTGCTCCAAAAAGGTCAGAGTTTGCTAACATCAAGATGAGCAAAGGCCCTATTAGCCCAGGACTTGGAGGCTACCCACAGGAGACGAAAGTGGCCTCCTCCCCGAACCTCGCCATACATACCCCCATGAAAGAGCCTAGCCCCCCAAAAATGCGCAGCCGAATGCGTCGTCTTGATTTACCGAGAGATTTTAATCGTTCGGGCTCGGAAGGGAGATCACTCGGCCACTCCCCCTATGCTAACTACGATGACGCAATTCACTCGCCCGCTCGTATCTCTTCCGGCGCTCCACCCCCCTTCTGTTCATACTTGAGGGAACCTGCAATCCGTTTTGTTAAAGGCAAGGTACTGGAGATGAATAAGGAGGCCCAAGAGCTGAATGAGAGGCAACAGAAAAGTGCCACGCCTGATGACGGATGTTTTATGAGCTCAGACGAAGACGAAAGCGGAGGAGTTCTACTCCACTCTTATTCCCCTATCAGGTCTATGGATCGCCCAGCACCTTGCGTGGGGTCCGACCTGGAGCATGAGTTGGTTTCGGGGCTTGCTTCCGTAAAGCTTGGATCTAGGGCGAACATAAAAATGACCGGTGGGGTCGAAAAATCCGAAGGAGATACGGGGGGTAGTGATCCTAGTGGGAATTTTGCAAACGATTCTGTGCCCAATGAGCGTGCGTCTGTTTTTGCAACAAATAAAAATGTCGGCGTTTGCTCCCGCGATGCGGGTGACTACACCAGTGGTAACACTACTCAAATAACCTATGCCAGAGCAGCCAAGCCCACAAGTCGTACCGAATATTTCCAAGGGGTGGATAGCTTGAAACTTTCGAAGGAGTTTTCTTCAAATGTGCAGGAAAAATATGCCCCGCGTTCGGCCTTCGGGGTCGATAATGTGAGAGGGAGAAGATATGCTGAATTCAACGGGCTTCCCGAAGACTTTTCTTTGTCCGTCGATAGCCCTTCGGGGTTGAGATCACCCTGGAACCCACGGACACCGTACCGAAGGGGGCGTGCCTATAGGGGAGGAGACATAATTGCGGGCACGGATACATCTATGTTGTCTGAGACCAGCATGGGCTTTAGGGCAATGGAGAGACTGGGTTTCGAAAAGGGAAAAGGGCTCGGTCGTAATAGTGATGGCATAGCCGAACCGATACCAATAACTATCAAAGTAGGCAGGGGTGGTCTAGGATATTCTACAGGCTCTCCTAGCCGGCCTGATCCCATAGGGAATGACAGTGCTGGAACTGGGGTGCCTGATGAGGCAACCTTTCAATCCAGGACAAATACCGCCTTGGTGCCTTACAACCACGAAGAGGACCCTTTGGTAAATCCGGAAACTCTGTACTCGGTCGACAGCTACCTGGCACGTAATCTCACAAGAGGCAAACTCACACTCCTACTGCGAAATTACCGCGACCACGATGGATTGCTCAGCGAGGGCCGCGTTCGTGAGGTGTTCAGGGCTTGTATGCAGCACATGGACAAGGTGCCTGGCCGAAAATTCTCAGCTACGCAAGTAGAAGCGATCTTTAGGCACAAATTGCGCAGGGCTATTAGTACTTTAGGCAGAGCCAACTATGAGGGTTGGAGCCCTGATGGGGCTAATGATTCAAGGAATGAAGATCTAGGGCTTGAGTGAGCAGGCAGATTCCGTTCCAATAGGAAATAGGACGCGATCCAAGAAAGAAAGAAAAAACCCCTCAGTAATGGTGGCGAAAGCTCTCGGAATGGCAACAACTATGCTAGAAGGAGGTAACAATGGCTGGCTTCATTTTCCTTTTTTTCCCCCTCATTTGTTTCTGTTATTGGGTGTTTGAGCGGTTCATATTTCATTGGCGGGATCAATAAAGTGCTGTAACTTAGCTTACATAATACAACAAGACCAATAGGCGTCTCCCTGGATTAAGTCTGTGCATTTGTGCATTTGCTTCTCTATTTTCTTTGCGCTGTTCACGGTTCAAGTTTGTACAAACTGGGCGGGTGGGGATGGAGTGGGTGTGTATGTTGTTGGGGGGAGGAAAAAATACTTAGAAAATAACAGCAATGGGGATTCACTGTTCTACCGCAGTCTGTGTATCTTTGCGAGAATATACCATAGCTGGGCTCTACCTTGTTTCTAGTGTTTCTAGCATGAAGGACAGATGCTTGGCAGGCTAAGTTCTTCTGTCAATGACATTTATGCCGGGTTTCATGTTGGAAGCCAAACTACGTTAGGCAGAAAGGAGACCACCCCGGCGATCTCTGTTGGTATCCCCTCGTGGAATAGTCAATTAACTTAATTAGGCGGTGTAGGAATTTTTAATAAAACCCTTGAGGGTTTCTGTGATGGATTTATTATAGTAGGCCAAGTGTGGATCTCGGGACTACCGTGGCGCCCGAAAGGGTGAGGGGGGGAGGATAGAGTGAGTGGTGGTGATGGAATAGATTTCTCTTTTGAGACGCAGGAACGATTATGGTAAGCTGCTAAGAGAGAGAACATTTTATTAGATGATTTTGAAATTGGTACTCGCAAAGTATAATAATTATGATAACTCTCCGGGCCCGCCCTCCTTCACGGGTGATCACTCGGAGGCAAGACGTTATGGGATGGCTCTTTGTGGTCTGAGAGATAGATACTTACTATCATATGTGAGACTAGGGAATTAGAAGCTTGTATGGTGAATGGTGCCTCCTGGGACTTGAATAGCGTATGGATGACATAACTCCTATCATACTTGTCGTGGGAATTGCACAGTTGAATTTACATCAAATTACGCTTAACAGGCGCAAGCGCTTGGGGCCCTATTACTTCTATCTCCCACCGTAGAAGAGTGGTGAGATGTTAACAGAGATAGAATAATGAAATGAACCCTCCCTCCAAAGTATTTAGTACCTGTGAAGAAAAATAAAATAAAAAGAAAAGAAGGGGAGCGTTAATAACTAGTAACAGCTACCACAAAACTATCCCCATCCCGACCGCTACTAACCCGCCCAGTGCGGCTAGCCCGAGAATAGCTTTATCAACCTCCGCCTGGCTCCCGGCAGAAGCTCCGTCAGTGCAAGCCACCGACGCCGACACCGCCGATGCCGATGCCACCGCCGCCGACACGGCAGAAACGGCCCCCGACCCACCGGTAAGTAATTTCTGATTCCTCGTCCAGCTTGGCGTCTGCCCGCTAGTGCTCAGCGCGTGCGAGTGCGGACGGTCGAGGTTCCCAGAGAACTTGAGCTTGTAGGTCCCGTACTTGGGCTTGCTGCTTACATCACCAAGCCGGGTGTACCAGTTCGTGAATTCCCCCTTGAACTTGCCGCCGATGGAAAGTGTGGCGGAGGTGCCATCGAAGGTGCCGTTGGCGCGCGTGCGCCGCTGGGCAAACTCTTCTGGATTCCTGTTCATGAAGTCGGGCTCATCGATGGCCTTCATGCGGAAGTCGACGGGTTGCGAACCGTTGCAGGAGTTTACGGAGAAGACGGTGAAGGAATCGTCCACGAACTGGTGTTTGCCTGTTAGCGTTGTTACTTTGGGGGGATGGATTAAGCAGGGGGGGAGCATTGACCCAGACCTTTTCTGTGAAGACGGCGCCGAGGGAGTAGCCATTGCCGGATTTTTGGTTGGTTACTGTCCAGTCTGCGTCTTTGAAGACCCCGATTCCGATCATCGCACTTCTAGCGTTCTCGATGGAATCGTACATCTGTTGGAAGGTATGAATAAATCTCCTGACCTCCGAATGGACCATTCAAGGCATGTTTACTTACCAATCGAACATCCGGAGAGACCCACTTAGTTTCAATATCTGGCACACCACCAGGCTGCGTTCCTTCTTTCCACCCTACAAGCGAGAACATGTACGGACTAGGATTCGGCTCTCTGAGACCAGTAAGTTGCTCACCGATCATTAGGACTGCGTCAAGCTTCTCTTTAAAGACGGGCCTTTGCTCCTCGCAGGAGACGTCCTTCGCATCTATTGTTGCTTCGACTTCCTAATGATAATAACCCATTGTCAACACCCAATACTCTCCCAATGAAGAAATGAAGGATGTAGGAATACTAACCACAGAACCGTTATAATACGACCCTACAAACTTATACAACCATTGATTCGTATATATGTGATTGAATGGATCCGAGGCATTCCCGACAAAACTCGCAGTGAAGTTATAGCACGAGCTCGAGCGATCTCCATCAAGTGTCCAAGAGTCAAATCCGCTTCCACTAGATCCATCACTACTTGATCCACCACTGCTGTCCCCACTACCGCTTCTTGCGTGCGCTGGCTGGTGCAGCCCCAACAGGGCAATCCCGTAGAACGTCAAGAAAACAGCCCTCATCTTGTGGCAAGGAGAGACTCAATTCAGTGTTAAAGTGAACGGCTAACAAAAAAAGAGGCCAATAAACCTTATACTCGTGAGGTCAAAAACCAGTGAACCCAGTCTTGGAATGGGGCAACTAAGACGCTGAGAGGGGGAAGAGGATGAGGGCGAAGGAAGGGGTAAGAGTCCAAAGGTAGCAGTGGTGGCCAGCAGTAAGGCCAAGAAGAAAAACCTGAAGGGAAGAACAGAGGGATTAAATATCGTATAAAGAAAAAAAAAAGAATCTATAAGTTAGAGGTTGAGAGAGATAGTGGTAGCACAAGCAAACTATTATCCAACCGAAGGAGAAAAAAAACAAGGCCTTTTCTGTACTACGGTAAGTATCGGTATACTTGCTTTCTGCTCTCCAGGAGAGCGTATACCCTGCACCCCCATCGAACTCGTATTCACACTTATTTGTACCACTCCTTGGCTGTGGAATATAGAGTGACAAACACTTGGCTCGCCCAAAAAGCATTCCAGAGGAGGGGCTCTCCTCGCAGACTAACTCAAAGAAGGGACAACGGCACAGGCAGAGTTGTTTGGTGACTTCGAGGAATGGCTTCGAGGAAGAGGTGCACTGGAGGAACCTGATAGTAGACAGAACTTGTTATTTCGATAAAAACCGCTTTTAGAAGCATTCAGCCCTCGTGCCGAAAAACGTTTATGCAGATGTTTCTTGTTTGTTTTCTTTTGATTTTAAAAAGGGCTCGGTCTAGTACTGTAGAGAACAATCCGGTACAGTGCGAAGTAACGCATAAAGCCGACAACTCGAAACTTGGCGGAACTCTTTCTTGGCGCCAGGGCCGAATGCCCCTGCTATCGCAGACATCATGCGACATGGTACAGTGCGATAATAGGGAAGAGATGTAGGGTAATTGCACTTGGGGGCCTTTTGAGCATGCGCCTCCACCATAATGCAGATAGTGGTGATGATAGTCCAACTGGATACTGACTATGTGAATGGAACTCTACTCGAGTAGCTTGATAGTAGTCGGTATTGTGACTTAGAATAAAGTCCGCATGCGCTCTCTACTCCCCCCGTGCTCTCTGCGAACTCAGTAGAAATCATGAACCCAAAGCTGGCTCATTCGGCATCATGCTGAAAGCCTCTAGCAGCTTCCAGATAAGGGTCTCTGACCTCTATTTCCGCCGCCGTTATTACAGCAGCTACCAGTATCACACCCTGACCCTCCTTAGGCCATCGAGAGAGCGCAAAAAAAAACCTTTTCTCCTCTACGGTACTGGAGCAACTGTGTGCCTTAAGTCTTGCCCCGGGTTCTTGCACAACAGGCTACCGTAATCGCGGATGGGGGTGGGTGATTGGATACTTAGGGATAGGATGTATCAGGACTTCTTGCTTGTTTAAGCAATTTCCCTACCGAATTTATTTTCCTGTTTCCTGTGGGGATAGTGGCGGCCAGGTCTCCAGTGTCCCTGAGTATCCCATTGCCCATGTCTATGCCCGAATATATTCCAAGGAGAAGGGCTTTTTAGTACCGTGTACTCTTGTGCAAACCTTTTTGATACTGTACTCAAGCACCGTACTCGAGCACACGGTATCGAACGAACAACCAAACTTTCGCAGGGGTTCAACAGTCTTCTTATCTCCCAGACTGAGGAGGCTCACCCCCGATTCTAAACCGCTTCCCTAGCGTCTCCAGGCACCCGCATATTCGCACAATCCGTGCCAGTATGGTACTCCATAGCAGAGCACTCCCAGAAACTGGGCTTCCGTTGTGTACCATAATTTCGCGATAAATATGATCTGCATCACCAAATAGGGAGGTTTTGTGGGAGCCAGGAACGCGAACTGAAACTTGCTACCACAGCAGCGGTCTTCCACCTTCCGGATGCTGTCGATTTGATAAGCTAGTTTGAGGTGCATCTTGGACCTGCAGTTCACAAATTACAGTCTTCACTGCGGCCGCAGCGAAACTGGGCCGGCGACGACAGGGATCAGCTACAAGTAATTTTTTGTAGCCCTAACCTTGACGATTTCCTTCTCTGCCCACTAAATGCCCCTGATCGTCGCCCGCCAAGTTTCGCCGCGATCGCGGTGAAGACTGTATTGTGAACCCTAGAATATAAACAATGCAGGCAAGGCGGCTAATTGGCTCAGGGTATACAGGTTTTCGCCAAGAGGCGCTATCATCCGGTATAGTCAACACAGTTTATTACCCCCATGAGATCCGCTATGGGGGGGGCTCTCCCATATACGGTAGTACAATATGATCGCCCAGTTTGGCGCCAAGAGACTTTCTCTATTTCCGGATGCTTTCGCGAATTAGCGAATTGGCGGGTAGTCTCCGAGTTTAGAGAAAAAAGCTCCTGAGATTGGTGTTTTCTTGGCATGCATAACCTGGGCTCTCTGGATGTGTTGGATCTTGTCGACTGGCGCTCGTACGAGTATGATACCGTGTTCGCGATTCTGCTAGCCTTCCAAACCAAACCTATCGTGGCCTGATGTGGCGATTTCCCTGACAATCTAATGGCGAATTCTTGGGGTTCCTGCGGTACTCTACTCCCCAAAAACTCTTGAGACCCATCTCCGCAAGCCCCGGCCCTGCAATCTTCGGGTTCTGAGACAAAAGCTCCTGAGAAGGACTAGCGTTTCCCGGACACGGTATAAGATTAGCCTATTAGGCATGTTGGATCTCGTCAACTAGCATTTGCCATCCTATTATATTGACTTATTAAACCAAACCTACAGTTCTCTGTCGGGCTGATTTTAGCTGACTATCTGATAGTGGGCTCTAAGAGTTTTCCCGGTATGCCAGTAGTCGTAATAGAAAAGCAGCGTCTAAAAAAAAAAGAAGAGGTTATAAATTTGTATGGCCACTGAGATAGGCTCGGATTTTTCCCATATGCTCGAGTATTTGGAGGACTCTGTTTTTCCTTCAAATGCTCCTTACTATGCGTACTGTACTAGTACTAGCTCCACAGTCCATGCCTGCAAGAGGACGGAGGGGTGACGAATAGGGTGTTTGAGAAATCACTTGTGGCTGATTTTCGGTATGTTCCGAATTTAACCAGGCGCTAGTCCAGATTAGCTTCATGCTACAAGTAATGATCAGAAGGTAACCTTGAGTTTATCCTAATCCCAACGTCCTGTCGACGTCTAATCACCGCGGTGGAAGAGGTGCACAGGTTGGTCTATGTGAGTAAGGATGCCGTAGTGAGAGGAGCACCGGTAGATGAATGCCAGGTATCGTTGTCAAATTTGGCATTTGGCTACTAAATACTGTTGGTATTAAACGGGTGATACCCAGTGATCCTGATCCTGGCGATGTCTCATGTTCAGACGGGATGCCTGGATAACAGAATCGTGGTGATCTTAAGGTAGCGCATGGCGCACTCTGCAGATCCTCTTTAATTGGAGATCTCCTTTTTTGTCGAACGGAGTTTTTGTCTGAATGGCGGAAATGAGGGTCGATTGAGTGGCTTGCTGCTCATGCGAGAAATGTCAATTGCCAAACTTCGAGCAAGGGAGATGGGGGCACTTTGATCTTGTGGGACCCGGCAAGACTTCTGATTGTACCCGTTAGAATGTAAAGGCCTTTGAGTTCCTAGACCTTACTTCCTCCTATCCGTATCTAGACTATGACGGGACGCCTGGCAAGGTACCAGCGAGCTCAACAGGCTCTCATATAAATTTTATTAAGCACAGCCCGAGCCCCATCGTCTCCTGTATTTCTGATGGGAGCTCTCCCTGGATCGGTGTGATGCTTTCATCTCCTGATACTCTTTCTGGTGAGGTGATCTTATTCTTAACTTCTGGATACCCGGAGTAAGCGAAACTTCTTGTTGGTGCTAGATATTGCTGTAGTGCCTCGACTTCCTCGGGCTTCTCTGTTATGTTTCAGTAGCGTTTGTCCGGAGGTTTGGTAAGGGGGGTTGGGGGACCGGTTAGAGGAGTGTTTTGACATCATGTTCTATCACTCGCCCGGGTAGATTGACGGAATTGAGGATGATAGAGCACCCTAGCGAAAAAACAACTCTATCCCCCACACACGTGAGCGAAAGTTTGGGGCTCTCAAAAAAGGGTTTCATAACCACGACATTTTGGGGGGAAGCCCTAAAAAAGATGTGCGCACTAATTGTTTCCCACAAAGAGATGTTGTTTTCTGCCACCTTTTCTACCCGCCATCCCCCATTCAATTCTCACCAAACAACTACATCGCGCTCCCTCGCATACCTCCCAACCCCTTAGAGAGTTCAGCTTAGATAGGCCTCCTCGATTTCTTCAATGGCTCAAAACAATCCCCCCCCACCCCGCGCCTACTATGGGGCAATCCCGGCTGGCTACACGATTCCTACCACTATTAATCTCCCTTACCCACTCCCTCCACAGATCCCGGTTGGTCTTCAGCCTACTCCTACTGGCTTTTATCCCGTTTCCGTGCAAATGTCTACTCAACCTCCAGCTCCCCCCGCTACCTCAGGGGCTCAGAGGTTCCATTCGGGGCAACCGCCTCCTACTTACCTCGCAAACACTCCGACCGCAGGACAAAATCTTATATTCCGTATACAACAGCCCACTCAGAATCCTGCTTCTGGAACCGTCATTCAGTATGTCCCCGGAGGCTACCCCGACACCGACGCGGCGGCCCGCGCGCAGGCTCAAGCAGCGGCTCAAGCGGCTCAAGCAGCTCAGGCAGCTCAGGCAGCCCAGGCCGCTAACAGCCAGGCAGCTGGTGTCGCTTTGGCCAGGGGAGATTCTGGTGGTATTCAATACTACTTCGGAAATACTCCTGTGAGTGGGTATCCTGTGAGTGGGCATCCTGCCAACGTTCCTCAGCCGCCCGCTTATGGATTTTTTGTGCCGCAGGTTAGGGCTCCGGAGCCGTATGCCTATGGGATTATCGCTCCACAGCCGCCCCCACGTCCAGTCTCCCCTACGGATTATGGTAGTGGCGATCCTCAAGGCAGGAGGTTCCACTATGTTAGACACTAGTAATGCGATGCGAGCGGTATGCCCCCTTTACTGTCTACTACCCTCATATACTAATAACTTGCTCAGTGTCTTCCCAGTACCTGCTTCACAGCGGATTAGGAGCCAATCCGGTGTTTGCTATTTTTTTCTTGCTTTCATTTTGGACGACTTCCTATCTCTGTTTTAGGGATTTATGTTTTCGTGCCCAGCCTCACTTAGGGCTTTCTTCATGGCTATATTTTAAGGAGGTCGGCTGGTTTTATTCGGTATGGATGGGCAGATGACGTTTGTATGAAAGCTGGAGAGATTTCTACAATTTAGTGACTGATGGATATAAGGCTGCTAATTTCAACAGATTCTTCCAAACTCTTTTTAGCTCTTCCAGTTTTTAGTGAAACGTGAGATGCAAGAAAGGGTCACGTGGGATCTATGATGGAATGTTTGTGAAAGATACGGTATCTTCCGGAGTCTGTTGGCTGTTGTTGGGCAAGTGCTGCGAACCATAGTCCATGATCGATATCTATGTTAAGTCCTTGGGTTAAGATCAGGAATACTCAACACAATAAAACAATCTCTCATGGACCTCGAATATCTGGTGCTCTGACGTTGTTTTTTTTACAGGTCTCACCACGAATAACATTCGTTTATCAGATCTCATACGTAAATGTTTAAAAGATCTTGGCCTTCTATTTTTCCAAACGATTCAATCCATACTGGACATATAAATGCCAGCAATCCAGCCAGAACAAAAAAAAGAAGAAAAAAAAAAGAAAAAAAAGAAAGAGTGTATCATAGAAGTACAAATGAAAAAATCGAAAAGAAATCGAAAACATGCATTCCAAAATTTTCAAAAAGACCGCCGGCCACCCTATTCCATCCCACGATTCCTCTTCTCACATAATTGACCCGAGATGTGGGGGAAAAAAGAAAAGAGAAAAAAAAAGAAAAAAAGACAAAGCCACCCATTCACCACTGCGCTAAGGATCCTACACGACTGCACTACCACTGCTAATAGCCCCACCTCTCAACTAAATCCCTAGGGAGACCCATATCGGCGTCGTTTCTAGTGTAGATCCTGACACCGTCCCCTCGCTTCTCCCAATCAAATATCACGGCGGCGCGCTTACCCTTGATGCCGTTGACGACCTTTCTGATCTTCTCCAGCATGACGACCATCTTCTTCACGCTAGACTCGTTCTCGCGTTCCCAGTCGGCTAGGGGCGCGGCGAGGTCGAACTTTTGTATCTGCTTGATTTTCCCGCTAAGGTGTGGCCCCACGAATAGCTGTCTCGTCTGGGAGAAGAAGGCCTGTGGGAGGCTCCGGTTCAGGTCTATCGCCTTCCTCGAGGAAATGCACTTGATCCCGATGATGGAGCTGTGCGGGTGAATTTGGTTTGGTGTTTTGCGGACCGGGATGTCTGTTTAATAGCGTTATCATTAGCTTTTGATCATTCTCTTGTACTTTCTATTTTTATTTCTATTTTTATTTTTTCAGAAGGAGGTGGGGTATTATTTACCATATGGAGAAGTAGGATTCCTAGAAATCGACATGCTACTCATACTCCCCTCTAGCCCGGAAGCACTCTTGTCGCCCCCGCACATACCCCTCAATTCCTCCACCGTCTCCGCGCATGCATCAGCCTGATACCGCACCATGAACCTGTGTCCGCCGAGGACGTACGCTAGTACCCGATGGTGTCCCTGCGAGCGCGCATCCGCGCCCAAACCGGCCGCGGAGTCTGGGTATCGTGTGAACATGTTGGCGAAATTATCCGAGAACCCTTGGTACTGACTGTCGTCGAGGACTTGGCTGGACCTCGGCTCCCATCTCGAGAGCAGCAGCGAGTTGCCAATGACTTCTACATCGATGCGTAGCTCCGGCTCCTGTTTGCAGGAGTCCGGGCCGAAATATGCTTGCGGCACGTATCCGCTTATTAGTTTGTAGAGCTTGATCAAGTTGCTTCTGTCTGTTATGAAGTTGATTGAGTTGAGGTTTATATCTGGTCGGCAGGTGCTGACTGCTCGGAGGGTGGGTGTGTGTGGTGCTGTGGGACTGAAGTAGTTATTTTGATCGATGAAGCGGAAGCCGCCATCTTTTTCGATGGGAGCTTTTTCGGATTGTGGATTCCAGCATGGAGGGTAGCCTGTTATTTTAGTAAGTATGATGTAAAGTGTTGTGGTATGAAATATGCATCATTACGATGCAGGAGGGGGAATCCCGGGAATATAGTTCAAGGCTGGAGGGATGGTGATATTTTTTATTTATTTTTTATAAAGGAGCAGAAATTGAAATTGAAGGTAAAGAGACTCTAAAAGTGGAGCTAGCTAAAACTAACCTGGAACGAGTATTCTCTTGTGATCACCATGGGCACCGACGACCCAATTGTAGCTTGCTACCGTCTCGACATTCGTAGGATGAATTGAAGGGACTCTTGATATGTCGTTCTCCGAGGGTATGTTAACCCTGTAGACCATCTTCGGCGCTATTCCACAGCCGATGTTCCTCATCCTGTCTTCAGCGAAGGGGATAGATGCGTTGTGGTATGCCATTGCTGTGTAGTTCCTTGATCTGCCTAATGATTTGGGACGACTCATGGTGAATAGCTTCCCTTTTATGGTTTTTCTAAAAAAGCACTAGGAGTGGAGTATGCCGGTTCGGTATGGTAAAAAGAGGAGGATCGTGCAAGTTGTAAGTGAGGAAAAAGGGCAAGAAATCCAAGCTTTCCTCAACAGAGCTGTTAGCACGATTAACAAAGTTAGTACTGTATGCAACAAGGGACTTCCGTGCACGGTACTTTTTTTTGAATACTTATCGCTTCAAAATCTTGATACAGGAGGGAAGAGAGAGAAAAACGAATTCAATCACCACCACTCTTTTTAGAGTATAGTGCTGTAGCGACGTGCTTAAACTTTGGAGTAGTGTTGACTTGAATGACCTTTTTTTTTTTTTTCCTTTTCCTTTTCGTGAGGATGTATGTTCCGTATGGATTATTTGCCCTTCTGTGGTCATGAATCAGGTTTAAATGTAATGGAAGTGGGGATTTTTTTTCATTTTTTTTAATACAATCACTCTAACTTAAATTTACAACTGGGCAAAGTCTAACAAGTGAAAGTACCGAGAAAGTGTGATAACGGCAACAAAATAACGAATAGGAATTTTTTATTTTCCTGCAGAAAAAATAAAAAATATAAAAAAAATACAAAACAAGAGAAAAACTAGAACAAACCAAAGCCCCCCCCCTGCCTCCTACTACCAACCTAGTCCGCCGTATGCTAGCATACATCCCGTGCCAACGAGGTGGGAAAAGGTCTAGCTCGCTCTTGCAGAGTACTGTGTGAATATGGTAACTGCGACAAAACCAACGGTTCTGAGCGTGTTATGTCAGGCTGGATGGAGAAAACTCCGTGCTTAAGCGGCCAAAGGCCAGGGTATGGGTATGGTCATGTTGTCCGGTTGAGAGAGGCTCTGCTTCGTATTGGAGCATTGGCACAGAAGTGGGAAGGGGGCTGTAAAGTAGGTGGTTTAATTGGGTAAGGGGGAACAAAGAAATTAGTCCTCCTAACACTAGGCTGAGAAATCTTTTCGACTATTTCCTACTAGAGTGCATGGTGTGTCCATACAAAGCATGATGATGATGGTGATGACGATGTGGGGTCTGTCCGTCTACTCAAGGTGCCAGGTGCTAGGGCTTACATTCGTTGATTTGACCGATATCTGTTTTTCAAGGTACACCTGACCTACCCTTGATCGTAGGCATCTATCGTACTATACCATACTTTCTTCAGATACCATACAATACGGATAAACCCCTTTCAGACACTGTAAGACACGCATATTTAAGGAAGGGACTGCGCAGCTAGGAGGAGAGAGGTCAAGTTAAAACAGAGTGCGAGCCTATTAGAACAATGAAAGAATGCCGTAGCAAGTAGAAGTTACTTGTGGACAGTTCTTCACTTCATGTGTGTGGCAAAACATCAGGGTACGAGTGACCTGGAGAGAAAATGGTCGCGTTCTCTTCTAGCTTAATCTAAAAATTTGGGAGGGCTTCCCGGTACTTTCTTTTCCACTTCGGCCACCACCGACGGTGATTGGTTGGTACTTGAAGTGAGCCTCCTCACTGGGCTTGTTTTCGATTGGTAGATGCGCTATTTTATCGGATCTACCGGTTTCCTCATGATGTTGATGTTAACATTGACCAGGGACCGGGCGCTGGCGCATCGTAAATGGGGGGGTGGTTTGGGTGAAGAAGGCACGGGCCGCAGAAGTTCACGTGCACTTTAATTAGAGTGTGCTGTTGAACATCTAGGGTAATAATAAATAAACATCGTAGTATCACAGAGAACACAGTACGGTATCCCTCGTGTTGTCTGCAGTCCGTACCGTGCAGTAGATTCCCAAAAAGCATTGACAACCCAGTTGGTCCGAGCGCAATTAATTTGTTCTCTGGAGCTATGCTTTTCACTACGAAGAATGGAATAAAAAAAGAACAATGGGCTCTCGGATTTCCCTGACATCATTGTTGTGATCCAAAATTTCTCAGGCGTTTCGTTTCAAAGAAGATTTTGCCCCGTGATCGGTCCTAAGCTTGTTGTTGTCATCCGGCAACAACACCTTAATTGTTGGTTTTTGCCCACCTTCCGGGGTTCATTACAGTTACGCTTATGTTGCCGCTTACTTCCAACACGGTAGAATTGGTTGTTCCATACCGGCAAATGGTGGGAAGAACGCCATGGAACAGAGGAAGGGTACGAGCTTTGTTGGTACCGTAGGGCTGGTAGTATGGAATAGTATGATCGCCCTCGATGGAGATAATGGCGCTGTATATAAGAGATGGCTACCCCCCGAGAACATCTAGAAACAACTAATTCAACTGGAATCCAGCAGTCTATGCGGTAACGAGGCTGAGATCCAGTGTGGTGGGGGCGCTGCCCTGAGACGTGTGGTTGGAAACTGATGCAACAGAATATACAGGAATAACAACTCGGTGGATAACCTTAATTAAAAAAACGAAAGAAAAAGCGGAAGAAAGAAAAAAACACCTCAGCAAAGAAGATTCCTTTTTCTTCCTCTGCCTAGCTCAAAGCTCAAGCCCCTTAATTGAAAGAATTGATGTACTATGCCTTCTGACGTTTTAACATCTACCGGCTCACAGTTATCGATCCCCCAATGCGCCGGAAGTGCCATACCCGTACCACAAGTTAGAAATGTGGCATGTTCCATTTGCTCACCCACGCATTCAGCCATTCACTAACTAACCGCAACGCTGTGACTGTATGAAGTACCGATATCACCACTCATCACTGCATCAAAGAGCAACACCAAACAACATTTGCTCGAAGTTGCTTTGGCCAGCGATTCATATCTGGACTACCGAGACCGGCACATACATATCTCAATTGAATCAGATACCGATACCGACATTCGTATTTGTTCCAACGCCATCAAAAGAGCCCCCATCTTCCCTCTCCCTCTCAGCCTTAGTAAAATCTACTACTAGTCGAAAAACATTGTGTTATTAATGAACTTCGTGTGGTACAAGTAGAACCTTCCCTGCGGTGAAACCTGAGAAGGTCCGATTCCAACCTTTTAACCTTGGCCCGCTTAGCAATATCATGGGTTGGCCTGAGGGGGGAGGAGCCTACATAATTCACCTACCTCACGAAAGTTTTCTTGGCTAGATGGTTCGTGGAGCTATGATAGAGCTAGAGTTCTTTGCCCCATGCCTCGCCTAGCACGAGGACGAGGGATAAAGGGTGAAGGGAAAAAAAAAGAAAAAAAAAGAAGGCAAATGTTGTCTCAAACAATTTCTGCCTGGCAGCCTGACCTGTACTGTAAACATGTTTTGGAAATCGTAGAGTGGGTTGTTTTTTGTTTTTCTATGTTTAATTTTCCGAATCAGGTGGACTTGTGCATAGGGCACACACGGTGTGCCGTACGTAGCCGTGCTGCAAGCTTCTCGCTTTGGCTCCGATGGAAAGTTAGATATCGGGCTTTTTGTGGGTTGATCTCTTCTTCTTTATCGGCGGTGGCTGAGTTGTGTTAGTCTACCTTACCTTGCTCGCAGTGGTAGCCTGCTCTCACGATACTGCACATTACCGGCACTTGTACAGTACTGAAAGTAGTGGTAAGCTTGTTGTTGTGTTCTTTGGGTGGGAGGGGGGGAAGGAAGAATGAGAGACGTAAACAGCCTGTGTGAAGCTCCCAAATAATTTGTTATTCTTCTGCAACTCGTGGGATCTTAATGTGCATAGGGGTCCTGTTACAGACGGGTAGGCGGATAGAGAGAATGATACATGGGCTGAGGAGGATGAGGGCGGCGTTAAGCCCACAGGATATTGTCCTCATACAATTAAGTAGATCCAACTAACTTAAGTCGTTTCAATAGGTGGGAAGATATGCCTTCGCGCCGGTCCTTGTAGGTACTTTATAGTGCGGATAGTAGATATGGGGGGTGTTAACTCCCACGACATAGCATAGATACTCTATGTCACGGCGAACCTCCAAACATCCGTCCAGCCAGCCAGATAGTTAGCCCGGGTGAGCTTTCAAAATTGATGTCTACCTTACCCCCCTTGCCTGCGGACCTGACACCAAGAAAAGAAAAGCGAATCCCAATAAATTCTCAGGAAACCTCTCAAAGATGTGAGCAATCTTTCAGCGAACCACCCACCACGGCTACGACCCCCACCGGGGCCACGGATATCCCTACCCTTCCTCCTCTATCACCACTTCGTCAGGTTCTCAGCTGCACATATGCCGTGGCCAACATGACTTCTCTCTCCCTCCCCCTCTTTCAGGTTTTGAGAGAAAGGGGGAAAGAGAAGACCGGTTTCAGCTTCCCGTAAATCATTCATCATTAGGGTCCTTTCTGAATTCCCTTGAAAAATTACCATTGGCTAGAGAACTCAAGTATATTCTGACAACTGATGCTATTCGCCAGAGGGTAGAGATAGGCAGGCGTCGTTATATATACTGTGCATGAGTATGTTTTCACTCGTGTAATAGGAATATCATACCTAGTGGATACGAGGGCGGGGTTCGGGACGTGCGGGGGGGATATTATACCCGACCACTTGGACTTGCTGAGAGTGAGGAGGATGGGACGATCATTTGTGATGTATGGGTGTGCGAAGAAGATCTTATGGGTCATTGGTGGTAGATGCGATCGTGTTAAGGCTGCTACCCTAGGTTATGCTAGGAAAGTGATTATTATCTGAGGGGGGGGAGCCGTGGGGTCTGGGGCATCTTTTGGATATCTTTGGCTCTTGTATGATACCGATCACTCGGGTTTGTTTTTGAAGATTAGGATGGTGCAGAGGGTTTCAGGGGTTACGATTGTGCAATACGATTGTGCAATACCTATCGCACCTTGAGTGGTGACTATTTTGGTCATATTCGAAGCCTGAGCATTATAAGGTTTCCTGGACACACTTTATCACAGCCGGGCACTTGTACTGTATAATAGGTTGCTGGCATACTTCTATCATAAGTTACCTATTATTATATCCCTACAATCTTGGGTATGTGTCCTAAAGAAATCCCATAAACCGAGTTTCAAACAAGGAGGAATTGCTGCTCCGCCCCGGTTGCTATCTTACCAAAGATTTAGCTATGCCAATCATGCATGCTAATTATCGATGCCAATCGACAATGCCAACAACCTCATAACCATATCCACTATCACGGTATTCCAGTAACTTTGCTTTTCAAAGCCCTACAATGTGCCTTTTTGTCCCACGAATTGCCCAAAGGTTCCGGCTTCCTATGGCTGCATTGGAAAAGAAGAAAATATCTTCACTTTTATGCCACCTACTTTGAGGAGCATTGTCCAGTGCCACCCTCTCTCCCACCACCATCACGACGAAATCACATCGCTTCCTCAGTTATCGCAGTTCACTCTCCATCCCCCTCCTCACATCCCGATCCCAAACACAAGATCATGTCTCAGGCCATGTCGTACTGGGCTTCAGAATCCCATGTCATATCTAGCCATGTCATAATCCAATTGCTTCCACAGACACAACAAACGCCAGGCCTATCTATCCGTCTGTCAAAGCTGCTCAATTTTAGCCCAGCACCTTGGTCCCAACCCCGGACGAGTACGGAGATCAGCTCAGCCAGTCGGCTCCGGTCATCATCCTATGGGAAAATATCCCACCTACCCACCCATTTTCTCTATCTCTACCCGAGTGTTCCCAACTTCACTCATTTACTCACTCCCCCCGCCCAAGAACACGTAAGGAAAGGGAAAAGAGTGAACCCCAGTACTCGTAATTGAACGACGTTTGTGAACACCACTATTGCATGATACCGAGATCCGGGCAAAAAAGCTGAATTTTAGCGGTATGAAATAGCAGTTATGTTCACAAACATCATTCAATTACGAGTACCGCAGCGTAGTGTGCGAGTACCCCTTCATTCCCCTCCTGCGCTCCCTACTCACCAACTAACCCAGTAACTCCTCAAGCCTTTGTCGCTTCAGATGGGACTAGCCAGTGCCTCTAAAACGTGGCATACGCAAGCTCTAGGGGGATGCTCTGGGACGAGATAGGGATCCTTTTGCGGGCCAACCCGAATTGACCGCTCATCAACTTTATTGCGGGGAGTTTGTATGTGTACAAGGGTAGGAATTATTAACCGGAACAGGCAGGGATGGATTTGGCTGGCTAACCTTGAATAACTGTTCCATAACTTCTTGCTTGGCCTTGTATATGATATATACCCTTGTCATGACCCGCAGTTATTCGCCCAATTTGGAACGCGGGGTAGGAAGAGTAATCTCCACGGGTTGATCGGCGGAAGGATGTACTTTCTAGATCGTAGGTCGATCAGAGGGGGGCAGAGAAGCAAGACAGTGATAGGATGAGACTGGAAGGGTGGCTGTCTGGCTGGCTTAACAGGGCTGGCCAGCTAGTTATAGTATCTAACTCGATGCGGTAATATAGCCTATCGCATAGCGCAGTACGGTACCGCAGTAGAGTACTCGGTCGCTTGTCGGATAAGAAGCCAATCGGTATCCGTAACGGGATTCTAGTTCTGGGATATGGTTTTCTGGTTGTGGAAGGGATATTTCTTTCTTTCTTTCTTTCTTTTCTTGAACATGAAATTATATTTTTATAGATCTCAAGTCGTGCTAAGTAGAGTCGGGTCGGTGAGAAAATGATAGCGGGCGTCACAGTCCACCCTAACAGGCCCCCCCACCCGAAGGGGCTCCCCACCCGAACAGATGCTGATTGGGGGGTTTTGAATGAGGAAACGAGCGGTGGTAGCCACAGTTCATCCAAGTAAACCGGTTGAAAGTTTCTTATTTGGGTTTTAGCTGTTTGGGTGGGGGCCTGTTCGGGTGGACTGTGACGCTCTCTACGGCAGCGGGCTTTTACGCGCGATGTTATACATCAACTCCCTCTCTCACTATACGAAGCGCAGCGCCTGACGACGAAGGGCTCGAACCCAGCCAGAGCACGTTCATCCGGCCTGCCCCCCCCCAGAGCACTTTTCCAGGCATTACCTACTCTCTTCGATTCACCGTAAACAAACTTTTGACCAACCTCCACATGCCAGAAATACCCAACCACCCAACCAAGGTCTTGGTGAAAGGGAATTTCTCCTTGCTTGTGGAACGGCTCCTCCACCATACAGACCCCAATTGCACATACCTCCCCCCCCTCCCTTAGGCCACTCGTTAGAGAGAAACCTACTTCAAGGGGGGGCTTTTGCAGAGTGACTGTAGCAAGCTATGCCTATTCTAAACTCAAAACTTCCCATCCAGGGGTGTAATTTTCGACTTGCATGCCATTTCCCGTCACGCCCGCCGCCAGCACTACTACTACCACCACCGTCAAGGGCGCTATGCTGTACCACTCAAGTGGGGGATAGTTCCAGTGAACGAATCAGACCTTAGTGAACTCAAAAGATCTTTGGGAGTTCCTAGGGGGTGCAAGGGTTTACCGGAGGTCAAGGATGGGGGGATGTACTCATCCTAGGCAAGAAGTTCTGGACACTTCTCGCCTGGGACAAGTACTTAGCAGTAAGTTTTCGTAAGAATTTGCGGTGAGCTTTGATATCAAGGCGTGTCAAAGCACATCTCCTGGAGCTTGTACTATTATAACATGGCATGATCGGGGGGGGCGTGGCTGCTTGAATACCGTATAGCACCGTTCTGGTACAATAATTCCCATAGGAAGTTTACAATAGTATAGACGAATAGCCACGGACTTCTCTTCCCCCCTTTTCACCTTTTGAAACGCTCTGGAGCTTCTCTCTGGACATCGCCTTACACTCCCTACACAAAAAAAAACAGCCCCTTACTGAAGTCCGAGTGATTATCCATGCTGCACCAATTATCCTTAAATCACTCAAAAACACCCCTCCTCTTCCATCCCCCTCCTTACTGCTGCGATAACGTAACGCGATCTTTCCCAAATTAAATTAACTTCCAATCACTCACTATAGTGCTCCTGCCCCCCATTCCCCTTTCCTAGCAGGCTAGTGGTTTTACTGAACTTAAATCTACTACAGTTGCACTTATCCCAGGCAAGAAATATCCGGAAACAAGCTCGCAAATATATGAAAAAAAAAATCCTTGCGCATCACAAATTCACCACTTGTATTTCCGAATACTTCTTGCTTGGGACAAATGCCAGTATCGTGCTTGCCCATACGGAACTCCCCGCACCCCCCCACC
>QOVD01001251.1:0-11881 GCA_003521225.1 Tuber microsphaerosporum
CGGCAACATCCCCAAAGCCTCCGGCAGTGGAACATACCATCTGGCAGTTTTACCCTAATAGACTCCCTCGCTTTTGGAAAATTGGTACCCAGTAATTCCTCCGACCCTGCTTCTCCGTCAGCTTTGCGAAAACCAAGAAGCGCTTCCACCCCGTATCCTCTTTGGCCCTACCACCACGGATAGAATGCCACCTAAGTGCAAGTATGCATCTGCCACTCTATTTCTTCTTATCACTCTAGCCGCATGCCATCCTTCGATAATATAGAGAGTGTAGCTGAACCCGATACATACAGCGAATATAATTTTGGCGACATTGAATGGGATAATGGGTTTATTCTGGCTTGACCAGCGATTGAATACCAGGAGAATTATAGCGGTGTATGTATCTACCATGATACAGAGAACTGCTATCAGTACACTAAGGTAGACCCATACGTAGGCCATGCGGGTGGAGAAGGAGTCTTTCTTAAAATCTTGGAGGTTCGATCCGAGCGGTATCGCATTAGCAATGAGTCAAATCAGTAAGGGGATTGTGTAGCCAACTCACGATGTATTCGAATTTGTCCTCAGGAGAGACATCCTGCTGCCTCCGAAGGGAGCTAAAGCATCACATTGGAACATCTGGGAAGACCAGCACCAGTCCAGCCGGTAGAGAATGAAAGTATTATTTTATAGTGGCAAAAGAAATGGAGCCTGCTCGCAGGATCAAGAAGAGAAGGGAATTGAAACGAAGAGAAGTGATGAGGAATAAAAACAAAATTGGAAAGTAAAAGGTAGGGAGTGGATTATGAGAACGCGGTCCCGCCGTTAGCGTACTAATGCAGTATAATACACCCTCCGAGGGACAAAATATGTGGGGATCGATCAACTGACCAGAGGAGGGGCGCTCGGGGGAGAGATACCGTCTCAACCGCCCACAAAAAGTGCAAAGGAAACAGGCGGAATAAAAGTGGGAACAAAATGGTCTTAACATTAAGACACAAGCCTTATCACTCCTCCGCTCTTATTCGGAATTGTTCCCGAAAAGAACAAGAAATCTGCGCTGTATTTGAAAATTTACCCACCACATAAGTCAAACAAGGAGACGGGGAATACACTACCAATCAAATATCCAAGTGTTTCTAATGTTCCAGAATAGTCTATATAACAGAGTGCAGAGTGGCCCGATGTGATTAAAAATTGATTTGCAATCAGATGAGCGCTTTTGTGATAACTAAATCAGTAGGAAGGAGGTGAGTTGAGGAGTTTGGCTGGGCTATTAGCAGAACGACGAGAAGGTATTGAATAGAGGGAGTGTAGGGTGGGTAGATTATTGGGTCCCCCGCCGGCACTAGCAAAACAGTTGCGCAGGAGAATGTCTCAGAAAACACCATTTTCAGCCGAGAGACCGGCAGGAGTCTGCTAACTGGGTGTGGGCAGTTCATATCGTAACGGCTACTTGTAAGCGGCTGGAGAGTTCTAGAGTGCGCTCCATGCGGTCGGCTACAGAACCAGGATGTGCTTCTGCGCAAAAAAGTTTATCTCTACGTGAGTGTTGCGGCTCTGTGGCACTATAGACACGGCCTTCTGGGCGAGAAAGGTGAGTTTGGGATCGTCACGCTAGGTTCGTGCCTGCTTCGCTTACGATACGGTAAGCTTGGCCTAATCCCGAATTAATTACAAGGAAGCTTCCCAAGGTTTTACCCTCACATCGCAGGCGCTTCAGCTCTTTTTACCAAGCCAAAGGCAGTAATTGCGTTGGAAGTTTCTGTAGCAAGTGGGGGATATTTGGTTAGAGAAGAATCCCGGCACTCATGGAGCTATCAGTCTATCACAAAGGCTTCGCACACACCATCCTACCTGCCAGCCGCGAAAACCCTATATCCTGCCGCACTAGCTCCACCAATTAAGCATCCATAAACCACTACAGCCTCCGTGGCCGATATTTCAAAACTATCCTCTAGTGTAAGCCACAAACACCCTGCGCAGTTATAATATTGCGACTTTCAAGTTCAAGTATGCCAGGCTTTCCTATTATTGGAAGGATGTGGTTGACTTTAGATTATGCGGAAGAGTCTGAAAGATGGAGATAAATTCTCTCACAGATTATGCAGGAGATTTGGCCAACATGTCTTTCCTTTATACCACAGGAGTGCAGGGAGGAACAAGGGCATGGGGGGAATACAGAGATAGGTGCGGTGATCGATGGAAGGATCACAATGGGCGACTTATCTTTTAATTATGCACCTGTCTCTACCGTGGAGTTTTGTTTTCGTTTAGCAGTGCGGAAGGCGAATTTGAGAGCGTGAGCGAAGTGTCCAAGTTCCGTGCGAATTCTCTTTCCAACATCGAATACTGTGCCATTCATAGCCTGCCGACCTTTAGACCTACCCAGTATGATAGAAGCTCTCCCACTATACATGACCACGAGGGTTGCGAGTGGAATTCACAATCGGCCCCGGTCAACAGCCCACCCTCCCGGGCAAATTCCAAGCACGCAGGGCTAATTCCGGGCCTAAATTCCGCTGGGATATCGTAGATATAATACCAGTAGCGTAGCCATATACGCTAATAAACTACTCTCTTATCTTATAGTATCACAAAACTACACTAATTCTCAACTCTCCAATACCCGATTCAAATACAATATTAATAATAATAATATTATTAAAAAACAACAGCAATTAAGAAAAAGAAACTCCACCCTCCCCTCTCCCTCTACTTCCAATTCACTGTTAAATGGAGTCGTATGGCGCAGTGGGTTCTTTAGCTCCTCTTCCGCCAGCCAGTATCAGCGCACCCAGTACTAGACTTGAAATACTCCCCCTTGCTTGTCCACATTATATTCTTATGCTAATTAGGAAATAAGTCTGCCATCGCTATGGAGACTTCCGGCGAACTGCCCCCAGATGCTCTTTGCCGCCGATCTCCCAATGCCTACTACCGGTATTACAGTTACTAGCTGGCGGCATTAGCCTAGCTTATTTTACAGGGAGAATCTTGTAACGCCGAAAACCCGGATAAGATTTCTAGATGGTCCCCCGACCTCTATGTTCCCGGCTATCGAAGAGAAGGGAGGACAGCTGGGGATGATGAGCGATATGGAAAGCTCATTTATTTGTTAGGCCTGCCTCCCTGTCCTGTCCTTCATACTGACACTCAGCGCTGGGTCTCTATTGGGGATCCACTGCATATGTTGTCACATTATTTGTCAAGCCCATCATTCACAATAGCAGGTTTCTTATCCTAGATACGTTCTTTGGGTAATTGTTCGTAAAGGCCTCAAGAATCTTTATGCTGTCGTACACCGTTTTTCATCTATCTAAAAAGCACTCTATATATGGTTGATCATGTATGAAAGAGGTTGGGGGGTAGGGGATGTGTATAAAAGAAAATAAAAACTGTACAAGGTAAAAAAATAAATTGCACCAGCAAGAACTCACAGCAAGAGGAAAATAAAATACAATAGGAGAGGGGAAGACCGCAAGTTACACACCGAACCCCCCTCACAACAATGGACTTATTTCACCCCACCGACCACAATCGACTATACTTTGCAAATAGAAACTCATAAGTCCTCACTCGATCCAGTCAGAGAATCGGTGTTGTCCAAAAAGTATTAAAGTTATTCCGGTGGCCGGTTTGATATCAATCCTGGTATACGCTGTATACTGGGATGATCATTGGCACAGGAATGGGGGAATGGGGGAATCTCTGGAATGCGGAAGTGGTATGTGTGCGAGTACGGAATGTTGGAATGTTGCAATTCTGGGGGCTGCGCTGAACTTGGAAACTTGTATATATTGACTATTGTTGTTGTTATGATGGATGAAAGCAATTGAGATGTTATAAGGGTTGATTTCGGATTTCAATCGGAGCCGAGTATGATTACACCATGCATTCTTATCTCATGGGATATCATTCGCCTACAAAAAAAGATACGCAAGGACAAGTCCCATGAACAATATGGTTGGAAAGAGAAGGAATGGCGGTGATTTCCGTGAGGTGGTGTCTCCTAGGTCTCCAATCGCGCCGGAGTTACGGTTTGATGAGGCTGTAGCAGGGCCTTCATCTCACGATGGCCTAGGCCTAACAGCATAGGAGAGCGGTGTTCGGCCGGCATCATCTGGCTTGTCGGGGTCAACCTCTTCTCGCCCAAGTAGTATTTTCACTACCTCGTAACATCCTCCCTCAGCGGCATACGAGAGCGGTGTTTTGCTGTCATTATCTGGCTTGTAGGGGTCAACCTCTTCTCGCCCAAGTAGTATTTTCACTACCTCGTCATATCCTCCCTCAGCGGCATACGAGAGCGGTGTTTTGCCGTCATTATCTGGCTGGTCGGGGTTGACCTCTTCCCGCTCGAGTAGTATTTTAACCGCTTCCTCATATCCGCACTCAGCGACATGCGAGAGCGGTGTTCGGCCGTTATTATCAGGCTTGTCGGGGTTGACCTCTTTCCGCTCAAGTAGTATTTTCATCACTTCCTCATCTAGTTTCGAAGTAAGATTCGTCCACCCATTACTAGCAGCATAGATGAGCGGTGTTCTGCCGTCATTACCTGGCTTTTCGGGGTCGACCTCTTCCCGCCCGAGTAGCACTTTAACCGCCCCCGCGCGCCCACGCCCAGCGGCATGGGAGAGCGGTGTTCTGCCGTTATTATCTGGCTTGTCGGGGTTGACCTCTTCCCGCTTGAGTAGTATTTTAACCGCTTCCTCACATCCACGCCCAGCGGCATGGGAGAGCGGTGTTATGCCGTCATTATCTGGCTTGTCGGGGTTGACCTCCTTCCGCCCGAGTAGTATTTTCACTACTTCTTCGCGGCCTTCCGCAGCGGCATACGAAAGCGGTGTCCGGCAACCTTTATCTGGTTTGTCGGGGTCGACCTTTTCCTGCCCGAGCAGTACTTTCACCACCTCCGCATTTCCCCCCTGGGCAGCCCGCGCTAGCGGCGTATGCCCCCAAAAATCCTCCTCGTTCAGATCGCAACATCTCATGTCGATCAAAGTGACCACAATCTCAACAATTCCGAGGAGCGAAGCGCAGTGCAGTCCACCGAACGGGGACCAGGCACCAGAGCTCCCAAATCGCCGACGCGGATCTTCTTCTTGTAAAAGAACTCGGGCGGATATGTGGCCATCGTACTCCTGAAGCAGCTGTAGGGCGAGCGATTTTGAGCGGTCCGAGAGTTCCTTTTTCGTATGGACTCCCCAGTATAGAGAACAATATTGCAGAAAGGGTTCGGTACGAATGAAGTCACGAAAATAAACACCGCGTACATCATATACTGAAATGGCTTTGACCTTTTGGGAATTCAGATATGTCAAGCATATCTCTGCCATTTCTGAGTGAGGCCTACTGAAAATATCAGGATGGGCGGAAAAATACTCTTTGAGAGTATAATGGATCAATCGGACTCTTGACTTGAATACACCCTTATCCAAACTAATAAGCCCTTGACAGCAGCTCACTAATGTCGCTATCGAAGGGATGTTGTCGCCATTGAAATCTGTAGAGCCCAGCTCGATTGCCAGAGCATGGCAGAGCTCATCCGGGCTCAACGGCCGTTCCCCATAACTAATCCACATCAAAGCCCCCATTCCGAGTCGAGATTTATCCCCACCCTGTGCCTTTATCCGCTCGATCGTCGCCCCGTAGACATCCTCCAACCTCAATCCATCGGTCATTTTGCTGAGTCTTTCTCGTCTCCGATATATCGTCGATTCTTGCAAGATTGCTTCGATATTCAAGGAGGCGAGTAGAAACCTAATATATATATTAGCCGTTAATTCGGGATTGGATTCTCAGCAATGGCCGCTACTCACATATCCGATATACTTCCAGGAATCTTCTCCAGAATTTCCGCCTCTAGATTCGAATCCATGGCATCCGGTGTTTCATCCTCTCTCAGTCTAGCGCGAAGGAATCCGACGATATCGCCTCTAGTGGGACCTAAAGATATACTTGTCACTCGTCCGGCGAGACGCTTTTCAATCTCGGGGCAAATATGGGGCCTTCCGGTCACCAAAATTCGGGCACCCGGTGACTTCTCAAGGATTTCTTTCAGTGAATCAAAAAGCCGAAATCGCTGGACAGCCGTAGATTCGTCCAGTGCATCAATGACCATAAATGTGCGTTGCGAGGAGGTTATAAGTTGCAGAATTTTCACGATATTGCCGAGTTGGGGTTTGCGCCCACTACCGGCCTCCTTCTGCTCTCGCAGGGCCCGCCATATATCCTCCGGAACTCCTACCGTTCTGCTGACCATCTGCTTTAGCAAAGAACCTAGCGTACTAGTAGCAGTCTGCTCCTTTCGCGCCGCAAAGTCGAAGTAAAAGCAGTTCACGGACATGTATTGTCCTATAGTACGATCGCACAGCCAGTCCACCACCAGCGAACTTTCATCACAGCTTGTTAGCACGGATTCACTTCTCTCGAGAGAGAATACCCTTGATACCTAATAAATGTCTTTCCGACCCCGGGATTTCCATAACAAAACAGAACTGGCTTATTATCTTTAACTTCCCCGCCCAATCCGCACCATCTTCGGAATTTCTCAGTCTCCATGAGCCATTTCCCGACATCTTTGACACGACGCTCTTGAATGTCGCAGTGTCGTAAGCCAGGATCCAGGAGTGATAGCCAAGATAGGATTTCTTGCCGATCATCGGCGACAGTACAGTTGTTCCACACATTATTATTAGTAGTAGTATTATGAGAGTTCGTAGTATTTTGGCAGTTGGTGCTGTTATTGAAAGTATTTCGAGACATCTCCGACTTGCCTATCGCTTGTTCTTTTAGGAGGAGGAGGAGTTGAGTATGGTTAATTGATGGTACTCCTAGGAGCTGGGAGCTGGGAGCGGAATAAAAGAGGGGAATAGTGAATGAAAGAAAAGCGGGGGTCTGTTGCAACAGGTTTGCAGTTCGGCTAATCTTAGGTGCCAAGAACATCCTCATGAAACATGCGCAGCCTATGAAGCCAATAATCGAGTATCACTCCTGTAGATGCTATTGGCGCGGTAGTTTGAGGCGTCATGTGCGCGGGTTTCTATTATAAATCCTAGCCTATCACAAAAATCTCGCACACACCGCCCTCCTAGCCACCCACGAAAACTCCTGAGTACCACCGGAATAGCCCCAGCTATCGTATTATACGTCTATACCCTCCAAGGCCGACACTGCAAAACTATTTTCCAGTGGAAACCCCAAATGTCCCGGGCAATGATAATATCGGGGGTTTCAAGTTCAGCCACCGGTATACCAGGCCCTCCTGCTTAGATGACAAAGGTTCGCTCACTACATACATGCCACTGTTACGAGCCGAGCCACAGCCGCCCCGATCAAATACCCGGCACTCCAGGGAAATCTCAAGCACCTTTATAACGCGAGCAATCATGATATATGATATATCCAGTTAATCAATTGTGCCACTCTTCACAAGGGGTACCAAAGAGGTTCCCGGAGGTTGCTTGTGTGATATTCCACTCTGGGGCACCTATCTCGTGCCCATAGTTTCTTCACATCCTCAGGGGATATACTCGCGTTTGATAGCCGAGTGCGGATTGTTGTTGATTTCGTGGTGAGATAGGGGATCTGCCGCGAGGAGAGTAGTGAGTTGGAGAGGGGAATGCGGGGTCTGAGTATGGGTTCTCAACAGGTGCGGAAGTGAGTGCTGCGATGCTATCGGAGGAGCTGTGTGTTGAGTGTTGCGGTAGTGGGGGGGGGTAATGTGTGTAAGGGTCAACATGGGGCGAAGGCATGGTGGGTGATCGGGAGTACGTCGAACTCGCAATTGTTGCTGCTGTCTCACCACGATTTAGCCGATGCGGAGATTGTCCGCGCCATACATCCGGAATTATTGGTTGGCAGTTAAGGGTTGGGGTCTTGGTGAACCAATTTCTGCTGTTGTCCATTCTGGCATTCTGCTGGTGGATTACCGGGAGGGTTGGCCGCCGTAAATCTTCTTTCCTCAGGCCCTGCCTGTGATTCTCTAGCACTATTTTCGTCATTCTCGAATCCACTCTTTTTCGGCAGTAGTCTTTCAGTGAGATTTCCTCAATGACACGAATCAAATAGCAGAGGTACATGATGCATGCTATGGTGAGCTGTATGACCGTGAATAACCAGAATATTGTAGTGAAGGCCATTGTACCCAGGATCAATGCTTGCACTTGATTGTGATCGTAGAGGTGTCCGACATTTTCAAAGAACCGGCCTATTGCACTTAGTGCCTCTGCCTCATGATCCGGGATCAAATCTGCACGGATCACAGATATTAAGGTTAAGGTATTGACCACCACTCTAGGCCCTTCAGCGAAGAGAACCCGAACCCATCCTAGACAGCTCGGCCCGGCCGCACATTAGCAATGCATTCCCTGCAAGACATATATCAGAAGCTCATATACCCTTGAAAGAAAAGTATGTAAACAGCGCCATGTAATCCCTCCGACCCCGCTTCTCCGTCAACTTTGCGAAAACCAAGAAGCGCTTCCACCCCGTATCCTCTTTGCCCCTACCACCACGGATAGAATGCCATCTGAGCGCAATAGAGTCCATGTATGCATCCGCCACTCCAGCCCTTCTTATCACTCCTGCCGCATGCCACCATTCGATAACATAGAGAGCGTAACTGAGCCCGATACATACAGCGAATATAATCTTGGCGACATTGAATGGGATAATGGGTTTAATCTGGCTTGACCAGCGATTGAATACCAGGAGAATTATAGCGGTGTATGTATCTGCCATGATGCAGAGAACTGATATCAGTACACTAAGGTAGACCCATACGTAGGCCATACGAGTGGAGAAGGAGGCTCTCTTAAAATCTTGGAAGTTCTATCCGAGCGGTATCGCATTAGTAATGAGTCAAAACAGGGAGGGGATTGTGTAGCCAACTCACGATATACTCGAATTTGTGCTCGGGAGAGACATCCTGCTGCCTCCGAAGGGAACCAAAGCATCCCATTGCAACCCCCGGGAATGCCAGCACCAGTCCAGCCGGTAGAGAATGAAAGTATTTTTGTACAGTAACAAAAGAAACGGAGCCTGCTCACAGGAACCAGAAGAGTAGAGAATTGAAGCGAAGAGAAGTGATGAGGAATAAAAACAAAACTAGAAAGAAAAAGAAAAAGAAAAAGGTAGGGAGTGGATTATGAGAACGCGTCCTGCCGTTACCGTACTGATGCAGTATAATACACCTCTGGGCGACAAAATATGTGGGGCTCGATCAACAGATCACAGGAGGGCGCTCGGGGGTGAGGTACCGTTTCAACCACCCACAAAAAGTGCAAAAGAAACATGCGGAATAAACGTGGAACAAAACGGTTCTAACATCATCACTCCGCCGGTATTATTCGGAATTTGTTCCTGAAAAGAACAAGAAATCTGTGCTGTATTTGACAATTTACCAACCACATACTCCAAACAAGGAGACTGTGAATACGCTGCTAATCAAATATCCAAGTGTTCCAAGTGTTCCAGGATAGTACATATAGCAGAGTGCAGAGTGGCTCGATGGAGATTAAAAATTGATTTGCAGCCAGATGAGCGGTTTTGCTATAATTGAATCAGTAAGAAGGAGGTGAGCTGGGGAGTTTGGCCGGACTACTTGCAAAACCACCAGCGGGTATTGAATGGGGGGGTAAGGTGTGTGCTGTAGATTATTGGGCCCCCTCCCCGGCACTAGCACAACGGGTGCGACAGAAAATGTCTCAGGAGATGCCATTTTCAGCCAAGATACCGGCAAGCTTGTGCGTGAAGATTATGATATGCAGGGGTCTGCTAATTAGGTGTGGGCAGATCATATCAAAACGGCTACCTGTGGTTGGAGACTTCAAGGTTGCCTGTGGCCGGCGCTAAACGTGTGGCAGTTGGCTGGGCTGTTGCTGATAATCGTCCACTTTGTGGCGATTATCATCATGGCCCACTTTGTGGCGCCACAATTAGAACGATCTACGGTAGTCAGCTTTACCGAGAATCGATCAGATCAAGATAAAGGAACGAACGAAATGGGCCGTGCGGAGCGCTCTGGGTGATGAAATCTCGTGATGTGCTACAGTACTGTACTCAGGTGTGAGGGTAAGTGATCGGAAAAAGAGTAGTTGCAACCAGCTACTTTTTTTCCGATCACTTTTTGCTCAGGCTGGTTCGTTGCTGTGTCAAAGGCGTATCTCCAAATGGGCGTTGCGGCTCTGCGATATCGTGCACAAGGCCTTTTGTGTGAGAAATGGCGAAATCGGGATCATCCCGTTAAGCTCGAGAACGCTTCGCTTACGGTATCCATTGCCTAATGGGCGATTGATTCCAAGGACACTTCGGAAGGTTTCCCTTCCAATTACCGTGATGTTGGGGAATTAAGCAATCGTCATTTTCTCCGGAGGGCCAGCGCTACTCATAGCAGGGCGGTAGGCAAGCGAATTGAATACCAAAGCCAGCTAAACGCTAAGTTGTGCTGAGAGGTAGAACTTGAGGCGAGCAGAGGGGGACTATGAGAACCCAGGTTCTGTCCACCTACTACTAGTAAGACATAAATGCAACGGGACGGGTAGTTAATGTGTAACCAGCGCTTCCGCAAGACATACCAAACCATTTTAGAAATTACATTTTGTGAAAATACTAGGCCACTCCAATGTCAATTTTCTTCAGGTGTCTAATATTTCATGCTTGGACAGAACTATATGTAGTATAAAAAAAACTGGAATAATAGAGAATGGCGCTAAAAGCGCCCAGAGTTTCCTCCATTGCATTAAGGAGAGAAAAATATGGAAGGGGAGGATTCTCTTTCGGCCTTTAGTTAAGGCAAATGAACGAGGCAGAAAATCTAATGGACTTTTTCCAGGCGAGGCAACTCCACTATTCCTAGCGAGATCCTCGATTATTCCAGCTCTTACGGTATTTATTATTTCAAACAATTCCTGAACATACCGGGTTTTTCCCGCAGTTTCAATTCCTTTGCGGATGCTCTGAGCGTAAACTTTAAGGCACACTGGTACTGCACTCTTTCAACATCGCGAACCCATTGGTACGGTGAATTGAAGGGCACGTTTTGCCGTATTCTGCTCTAGAAGTTTAGCGCCTTTTTGGAGAGAGGGACGCGGCATGTACAGTATCTCAATTTGAAAGGATAAGATCGTATGAGGTGGACTGAACCGAGCATGAAGGAAATTTTTCATTGGTCTGCTACAGTATTAACCCAGCCAGCAACACGCTGCTGTCTATATGTACTGTACGTACTTATCAAAATGTCCGATCTGATGAACAGATAAATCACAGATCATCCGATAAGGGTAGGAATTTTCTGTGTTGTGACTGCACAAACTACAAGGCACAGTTCCCCCACAAAAAAACTCGAAAATGGCTTGGCATCACCACTCCAAATCAATATAATCATCATCCCTCCCCCATTGGTTTCGCATCAACGCATCAATCTTCTCTTTTTTACTACAACATACAACTTCTTTTATTACTCTGAATTCCCCTCTTTATCACTACAACTATTCCTATTCACTCATCTCTCTCTTGCTCTTCTTCCCCACTCCCTCACACCAAACTCTTTTCTCCTTGTAGCGTCTTCTACAACGCGGATTTCTCTGATACCCCCTATCCATCTTATTTCTTGTCAGAGACGGTTGCTAACAAAGAGTTTAGTTTCTTTAAACAATCGTCACCACCTACCACTACTACTACACTTATCAACCAACCACTCTCCATTTCCTCTTCTACATCACTTTTAAGGTATTCTTTGTGCTCTATTGCCCCTTGCTTTATCAATTCATACAAATTAAAAGTAGATACTGAAACAAGAAAAGATGGAGAGTCATAGGTATAGTACCTGTCGGTGAGACAGAGAACCTCAAGAGTTCGATCTTGATGCCCGAGGCAACCGCCGGAGAACCTGTAGGGG
>QOVD01001254.1:0-10215 GCA_003521225.1 Tuber microsphaerosporum
TGTGGGTATCATAGAAACTGGGGAGCAAAAGTAGAGCCAGTGTGGGCTAGGTTTAGTAAATATATGGGGTCCCAAGTTGACTTACTTTAGTGCGTGAATTTAGGGGGGATAGTATTGAGCGTAGCCTCGATACCTCATAAAAAGATAACGGCAGTACAAAACTTAAATAGGATGGCAACCTGAGAAAGGTCTTTAGGTGTTAGTGTACAATACTAGCCTCCCCCATCCTACCGCACGGTGACAGGAGGAAAAATTCTCGGATAAAGTGATTGTAATTGACATGCGAGTGTGGCCTCTATTGATCTCATCCTTGTAGTGAGAGTTTGCAGTGGAGCTGAATCCTGCTCATCAATCTTGATGCTATTAGGGATGGCAGATACCGGATTAACTGGTGAGGGCCGCTTGCCGCTAGTACGTCGGATGTGATAAATATTACCGTTCAGAAAAAGGTAGGCAAGCTATAAAAAGTTTTCTCAAACCCGTATTTCTCTCCTTGTCTTTTCTCGTGTCACTTCTCTTCCTGATCACAATTTTCTTCAAGTCTCTCCTTTCTGTTAACTCAACACAATCAATCATGATCTTCATCTCCGCTTAATACAAACTCTGTATCTACACTTAAGCCGTTCTACTCCGCTGTGTAAAACCCTCACCACGGATCGTTACCTCCGCATCGATTATTTTCAGTACTATTAGATTCTAAATAACCGAGTGATGATACATGAAGACATCCATGGCGCTATTGTCATTGAATAAAACTCTAGGGTGGGGGGCTATAACATGCAAGATAAGAGCATGATACCACTGGAAAGCGTAGGATGGGTGGGTGGCTAGTAGGTATTAGCTCCCTTGCATTTATGCTGTATAAGTTGCCAAGTATTAAAAATAGGGGATACAAGTTCTCGGAGAAGAGGGCTGGTAGGCGGGTGGAGATCATGATTGTGTATTCGGATGGATTGGGGCCTAAAAGTAGTTTCCGTACGGCATGTTATCTGGGGTGTTGATTTATCGTGCCGGTATTATACTAGAAATGAGATGGAAGCGCGGACGATACTATATCTCAATTTCGATTCGATCGGGGATCTTCCGCCAACTCTGGACTCGGCCCCCGCGACAATGCCATTCGTAGAATATTCTTATTTTTACTGGGGGAGTACGCAAAAAGGGGGATCACGGAAAAGGTCACAATACTTGCACTGAGGGGAGGACTTACAGGATTTACAGAACTCGACCGAGCAGCAGTTTGAGGGATCATGGGCGCAATTGCTGAGCTATTGGAAACGAAGGAAGTGTGGGAAAGCCTCTCAGCAAGGGACCACACTGGAGTGCTACCCATTGCTGCCACAACCACCGCGTCCCATTTTTGTCAATTTTTTTTCACTCTACGGAATAAGTATTTTGAACATTTTTCCTGTCAAGAAGTTATACTACTTTTTACCTTTTAATAATCAATGAGAGGCAGAGCTGTGGATAAGTGGTAGTTGTTGTGAGAATTTTGAGTACTTGCATGGTCGAGTTGAAGCCGGACACCCAAGGTGGCGATGCCCCTATAAAGTGTCTGGATTCAATTTGTACTTACTCAAGTAGCTAATGCCTAGGTAAAGTAGGAAGGTTTTTTTTATGAGCCTCTCAAATATGCTACTCAGTTTCTGATGACACTATTGGCTAATCCTGTAAAGTGCCCTAATGCAAGCTCCTGCGCTAAATTTCACTCAAAATTCTTGTTTTCAACTTTGAATACCCTTAGTACTCTACTCAAATTTAAGGTATTCTATCATGCGGAGTCAAGTCAGTCACGGCAATCCCTCAAAGCTTCTACTCGCAGGTAAAATAAGTCTCGAGACAACGGGCGCGATCACAATCCGCCCCAAAATTCAACAATCATGACAACCACAATGACCATTACAATCGCAACCACAATCCTATTAATACTAGGCCCTCTATATTAGTGTCTATCTCGCTCTCTAGGGGCCTGGCATTGGGTAATAAGACCTTTTGTTTGGCTGTTACATCAACTTGAGTAATTGTGGCATTCGGATAGTTGAATGCTGTGGGGAACTGTTGTTGCGCCCGTTGTCTTAAGATTAATTCTCGCCTCGAATACTTGACCGGGGTTTCCCTGGCATGAACAGTGATTAGACAGTTGTTCTAACAGCGCAAGCCACATAGCCCCGCTTGCTTTCAGCCCAACTACTGGCAGGCTTCGTGAACGCGCCCATTGACACTACATGTTTCTTTCCCATTTCTACATCCAGCGACATTTTGGACAGGGCATCGGGACCCAAACTACACATGCATAATCAATCAAATCCGGCGACAACAACTCGAACTGCAGCAACACCACGGGGAGCCGCAACAAGACGGTAAACTGACCAGCATGCGCAGATTATGCATTAGCTCTGCACGAGAGTCCAATAACAGACATCGCGGCATATGCACGAGCAGATATGTTAGTTTCGGGAGTTGGCTTTTAGAAACGCCGGGGTAGGGCGACCGGAGGCCGGGTGAAGGTGGAGTGAATAAAGCTGTCATGTTTTGCTCCTCGAATACAGGAGTGAGCAGGACATATCTCAAGTGAGCGGTAGAGTTCTTTGAAAGCAGCGAATATCGCTAGTAGAGACAAATGCTAGTTCCCCTGTGATTGATAGGCTGTGTGATCAGGTAAAAAAGGAAGATCTCGCTGTTGCATGCTCATACCTCACGTCTTTGCTCCGGAAGAGCAAAATATTGCCGAGAGGATAAGGGCGATTCTTGAGTAGCAGGTAAGCGGGGGGCCATCTGGAGGGATGTACCAAATGCGTTCCAAGAAGAGAGAGAGGAGATTGGTGGCAGAGGGCTGTGACTTGCCGTTTTGATTGGAATGTCAGGGCTCGCTATTGCTTCGCTATCACAGGCTTTCACCGGTCAGCGTTGGCAAGCGGTCAGGCTAGCCTGCAGATAGCCTGCATATGCACGGTCCGGCCCGGCCAGGTCAAGGTGAAACAGTCCTGGGCTTTCGGAATATCCCGTCTGATTAGTAAATATCTGCAGATATCTGAAGATGTCGGCAGATATCGAAAGCTTGCAGATATTCGCAGGCCTAGCCAGATAGGCTCTTAAAGTCGGACTGTGGCCCGCAGTCTGGCCTGGACCTCAAGCCTGACTGGACTGGCCGCTTGCGAACATAGTCACTGGTATCGGTGCTCAAGGTGAACGCCTGCAGAGAAATCTTGCAAGATATTGTTCTGGAGTCCCTGGGGCGAAACGATTCATCACTCGGAGGTCCCGGGTGGAGGCAGCTATTCAACGATATTTAACCAATGCGTTATGATACCCATCAGCCCCAACACTGGCGATATCAGTAATTATCAAGTTAGGATGTTAGATAAGGACGGAAATCTAGAGGTGGTGAGGGATGATTTCTGGACCAATGTTGTGAGTATTATCCTGGAAAATGTATCTGATATGTGGGTAGGAGTATTTAGTATTTCCCTTATTAGCGACGTATACTCACGAAAGATCGCGTATAGATTCACCCTTTCGCTAACCATCGATGTCGTTATGGGGGGGAGGCCACATTTCATTCCAGCAGAGAGAAATTTGAACAGACGACGAGAGACAATAGATTAGGCAACCCCCGCACGGCAACCTTAACCCGACTAAAGGTATCGAAAAGAAATGGGTCAGAACTCGGAATGAAGGTGCTGGTGTTGATGTTCTATTCAGAAGGTCTTTACGAGTAGAGCCCTGCTGTGCCCCAGCGGTGGAGATTAGTGATGGGCATCAGCATGATCGGGCAGATCCCCGGGGTCGTGCTCGACTATGATCTGATGGAGAGGAACACACGATCGAATGAGCGATCAAAGGGGTAGATCCTAACTGATTTTCGGATAATACGGTGCCTTATCGTACGCTGCACGATTGATACTATACGTTAAATTGCCGTAAATTAGAGTAGGAAGGCAAGATACCGGACAACGGCATCTCTCACCTTAAATTCTGATATTAGGCAATCCTGTATTCCATCGTATGAAGCACTATCATGCTTCCTTAGTCAAGTAGTACCGCACCTCTGTGAGTGGCTAATTGGATAGCGGCTTTCTTGGTGTCAATTAGGTCTAGCTTCACCCTCTCTTTGCTCTTTCTGTATCAGCGACTTTACATGCACACCGTAGTGGTTGCGGTGACCCTGGTCAATTCCATTCTTCCTATCTTAGGGTAAATCAAGTAGGCACGGGCATATTTCCGGCTCAAAGTTTTGCTCCTTTGAAACACCGGCCCCGGGGCGAAAGGCGAAGACCCTTCTCACACCGGTACTCGGTACACGCACTGGGACTTGTTTGGCAAGAGGAGTGAGCAATAGTGACCACGAAAAACTATATAACTCCGCTTTTCTTTAGCTTTGCACACAGCAAAATTTAGTAAAGTCCCCTATTCACACTGAGTATTTCTCTATCATTTCCAGACACAGCCACTATTTTTGCAGGGAGCATCATGGCCCAGACTACGAATACACGCTCGGTCAAATTCAGCCCTGACAATGTCAACTACGGCTATGTCAACTGCGGCAACATAACAGGCAGCTTCAACACCACTATGTATAAGCCCGACGAGGATGCCCGCATTATGCGTTGGCTCACTCCACTAGAGCCAGGTAACAGGCATGATGGTGTGCGCACCACTCGATTTGAAGGTGTCGGGGATTGGGTTTTGGAAACAAGCAAGTATCGGGAGTGGAGGGGAGGTGAGGGTGGAGCCGATAAGGCTGTATTGTTCTGCTCCGGGAATCCGGGAGTGGGCAAGACATATCTGACGTAAGTGGCCAGATTCTTTTAAAGAAGCGGATATCACTGACGGTTGGAAATACCAGTTCCCTGGTGATCGATAGGCTGTGTGATCAGGCAAGGGAAGAAGACCTCGTTGTTGTATGGTTGTACTGCGACTACCTTGCTCAACAAGAACAGACAGTCATCAACATGATGGGAGCCATTTTAAAGCAGCTAGTAAGCAGGGGCGAGATCCCGAAAGATATACGGGGAGCGTTTCAGGAAGGGAGAAGGCCGCTACTCCCGGATCTGGTGCGAATTTTGAGACTCACGATTGCTTCTTTACCTCAAGTTTTCATCTGTATCGATGCACTGGACGAATTCCTACCAAAAGATCTTCCGGAGTTACTTGAGTCGCTAAGAGATATTGTACGGGAATCCCCCAAGACAAGGATATTCCTTACTGGCAGGCCCCATGTTACGGAAACCATTCAAAGACATTTCACCAAGGTGGTTGTAATACCAATTAGTCCTAACCAAGATGATATCAGGAATTATCTAGAGATGAGGTTAGACAGGGATGACCAACCAGAGGCGATGAACAAAGATTTAAGGGCTTATATTGTTAAAATGATTCTGCACAAGATGTCTGATATGTGGGTGGCGGTTCCCCTCTGTCAATGATATATACTTACCAATGGCTATGTGTAGATTCCTCCTTGCTTCGCTAAACATCGAGGCTGTTCTAGGGGAGGTGACAATTTGTAAGAGAAGAAAGAAACTTGAAGAGATGGCCCGAGGCAACGGACTGAGCGATGCCTACACAGAAACCTTGACTCGGCTGAAGGCGCAGAAGGGAAATAGGGCGGGACTCGGGTTGAAGGCACTGATGTGGGTCCTGTGCTCCGAGCGGCCATTACGAGCTGAGGAGCTCTGTCATGCTTTGAGTGTAGAGATTGGGTCCGCGGAACTGGATCTAGAAAACATTCCAGCATTACAGACACTCATAGCATCTTGTCTGGGTCTTCTCACCGTGGAGGCATCTTCGTCCACAGTCCGACTAGTGCACTTCACTCTACAGGAACATCTCTCAAGTGATCCTACCCTATCCCATAGTTCCCACTCAACAATTGCCGAGGTTTGCTTGACATATCTCAATTTTGAATCGGTCCGGGATCTTTCGCCAATTCTAGACTCGGCCCCCTCAACAATGCCCCTTCTCGAATATGCTTCGTTTTACTGGGGGAAGCATACGAAAAAGGGGATGACGGAAACAGTCAAAATACTTGGACAAAGGTTTATCGGTGTATATTATAAGCATATATCGTCTCGGCTGCTGAAGTTGGGCACTGATCGAGGTAGAGGCTGGTTCGCTTATTATAAATGGGAGGGGAAGGCTTACACGATTTATAGGACTCGACCAAGGAGCATTTCTCTCGATCATGGACGCGATAGCAGCTCTATTGGAAACGGAGCAAGGGGACGTTAATGTAGCAGACTGGATGGGGAGTACACCTCTCGAGAGGACAGTTCTGGGGAGGCAGGAGGAGGTAGCAAAGGTGGTTTTGGAGCCAGAGGACCCCAATCTCGACCACAGAAGCATCGGAGATAGCTGGACGCCACTCTTGTTGGCCGCTATAATGGGGCGCGAGACGGTAGTGAAGATGCTTTTGGAACGAGAGGAAGTCAACCCCGGCCAGCCAGACCCTGAATCTGGCGAGACACCACTCTTGTTGGCCGCCATGATGGGGCGTGACGCGGTAGTAAAGATACTTTTGGAACGAGAAGACGTGAATCCCAACCAACCAGACACCAAATATGGTCAGACACCACTCTCGCGGGCGGCTATGATGGGGCATGAGGGGGTAGTAAAGATGCTTTTGGAACGAGAGGACGTCAATCCCAACCAACCAGACACCAAATATGGTCAGACACCACTCTCGTGGGCGGCTAAGGATGGGCATGAGGGGGTGGTCAAGATGCTTTTGGAACGAGAGGACGTAAATCCCGACCAACCAGACACTAAATATGGCCAGACACCACTGTCGCGGGCAGCTGAGAACGGGCATGAAGGGGTGGTAAAGATGCTTTTAGGACGAGAAGACGTCAATCCCGACCAACCCGACACCAAGTATGGCCGAAAGCCACTCTCGTGGGCTGCAGAATGCGGACATGAAGGGGTTGTAAAGATTTTTTTGGAACGGAGCATTGTCCGCCCCGCCATGCCAGATAACAAGAACAATACTCTACTATCGTTAGCTCCCTCCAAAGGACACCGGGGAGTTGCGAGGATACTTCAGGAACCAAACGATCCAGATTCCGACAAAGCCAATCATGGTGGCCAGGCCTCCCTCCCGCCCTCTGTTAGGCCTGGGGACGATTTTGTAGTGGAGATGCAGTCCACATCTCATGATGCTAATACCGACACGGACTTTAATGGTCAACCTCCTCTCTCGCCGGCGGCTCAGAATAACCCGGCGAAGTTATTGGGCCTCCAGGATCCTTTTCCCGAGTCTCCAGATCAAGGCCACTCAACCCGGCTGTCCCGGTGGGCCCGACTCTTTTCCATCCGGCTCCGAAAGTTCTTCCACCGCCGAAGGAAAATCAAGACCTACGTCAAAAACCCCTAACTAATCCCGCCGTTTGCGCACCACCGGTGTTTTGTCATGGCTTCTGTTGCCCTTATTTACACTTTCCTCCTCCACATATTTCCTTCCTCATTACTGCATATATTCTTATCCCATAGGGACTGCCAGAAAGGGGAGGGGGGTTGATATAGGCAAGGTTTAGATGTATACAGGAATTGGCGAGGATATTTTTCCAGCTTCCTCTCACTATTTGCTAGTTATCTACGTTTTTACCTTTTTTTCCTCATCACGTGTTTCTTCTTCCAGAGCTCCAGTTAAATTGCTTGGCGGAGGCTTCTTCGGCACCAATAGCCATTAGACAACAACAGTAGGAGCCACATTACCCCCGCTTCCCTTCATCCCTGCCCCAGGGGGTTTTGTGAACTCTCCCATTGACACTACATATTTATTTCCCACTTCTGCACCTACCGACATTTTGGGCAAGGCATTATAACTTAGGATACACATACCAAATCGATCAAATTTGGCAATAATAATGTCAGCCGCGGAAATAAAATAGGGAGCTGCAATAAGATAGTTAATAAAATCCGACGAGGATGCACAGATATCGTTCTGGAGTCCCCGACGACGAGAATATTCCTGACTGGGAGCTAAGTATCAAGAATCCATCTAAAGATATCCCACTGAGCCGTTATGATACCCATCAGCCCTGACACCGGTGATATCCGAAATTATTTTCGAGACGCGATTAGAGGGGAACGACAAGCTAGAGGCGATGAGTAATGATTTGTGGGCGGATTTGTGAGCATTGTTCTGGAAAATATATCTGTTATGTGCATAGGACCATTTGGCCGCTCCCCACGATCAGCGGTGTATACTTACGAAATATTGTGTATAGATTCCTCTTTGTTTCACTAAACCTCGATTCCTTTCCGGGGGAGGTCACATTTCATCAGAAAATAAAATTTGAACAGACAATGAGAGATGATGGACTGAGCGACTCGTACACGACAACTCTGATCGGACTAAAAGTGCAGAAGCAGAATGGACCGGCACTCGGAATGAGGGTGCCGATGTGAATATTGTATTTAGAACTGCTATTATCGGTAGAGGAATCCTGCTGTGCCTAGGGGTGGAAATAGGATATGCGGATCCGAATCTGGAAAACATCCCAATGTCAAAGACACTCTGGTCATCTTGTCTACCGTAGCCCTTGTCACAGTCGCGCCATCCTCGTCCACACCGACCGCCGGTAGTGCACTTTACTCTGCAAGAGCACCTCCGAAGTGCTTCAACCCTATCCCACTCAATATTCACTGAAGTTTGCCCGACATACCTCAATCCTGGAACGCCAAGCGTCTTTCGCCAACTCTTTGCTCCGCCTTTTGAACAATGCCGCTTCTAGAGTCTCCTTCTTATTACCCGCCTAAGCACAAAGGGGGGATTACGGAAAATATCACAAGAATCTCACTTAGGCTTCTTGATTAATTTGATGAGCATATATCTACTCAACTTCTTTTATTCTGCTATAATCGAGATCGGCTCTCGGACATCGCTTAGGTTGGAGTGGAGAGGCTGTGGGATTTGCAAGACTCCACCGAGTCGCACACCTCGGAATGGTAGAGATGGCTGCTGCCATATAGGAGATGAAGGAAAGAGGCAATAATATATGGCCCAGTGTTGAATAATATGCTTTTCGCCCCTGTGCGATCACTTAGCCAGGTCGGTTCGGTGACACACCTACCTAATTATGTAACTCATCGATATTTCCTTATGTATGGAGTTGTGTATTGTGTAGCATTGGGGGGGTATATATAGCCTTGCATTTCCCCTACCGTAGTTTACCATATTATTGGGTTGTGCAAGCACGGGAATGCATCTTTAGACCTAAACTCTATTGCACTCAAATCCTATCTACTTGTACCAAAGAATCTAAGACTCGCCATAACAACAAAACACAAGTGGCGACTGGACACTGTTGAAAGTCACCGGCGATCACTCCTCACACCTTGGAACGCGGAATTTTTTCCTATGTACTTTTCCTATCATGTTAGTCTTTCATTACTAGTTACCTTTGTTAGTCATTATCAATAGCGGTGGAGAAACGGGTATACCTGGTTTGTATACTTAGTGGGAGGATTCGCATATATGGCCGCAAATGCTCGGGGAGCATAGCGGGGAATGTATCGGAAAGGAAAGCGTGTGGGAGTGGGATATTGTCCGGACCCGGATGGATTCCCGGGAGAGTGTACCCGTTGAAGTTTCTTTGTATTCTCTATATAATCCCACCTCTCCGCACCTTAGATGGATAAGCAAGCAACCAATATACAGAGTTCCTCCCCTTCTACGCTTTCTCTCACTCTCGCTCACTCGCATATACCCCATAATCGGCACCTCATAACAATAGACACTAGAGCTATCTCAAGTTCGCATAAACATTGCAAATTAAAGTCGTAGTAGCGCATCTGGTTGGTACACAAACTAAGGGCAAGAAATATATGTACTTGAATTAGTATCTGCTGCTGGCACCAGAAGTGTAAGTTCCGCTTGCGCACATTCTTTCGGGGGGATCATCCATTCAACGCCCATGGAGACATTCTCACGATGGCTTCATGCCCTTGGGATTCGGGCTTTTTGTTACTCGTTTCCATCGATAGAGTCTAGGGCCGGTTCCTTTTTATCGTCCTGGCCAAACTCGGGGGCTTGCCTTCTAGGACACTACGCGGCCCGTTATTATAGTTGATTTACGATCGTGCACGGCTTCTTGGTTGAGGAACAGTGGAACCGGGGGAGGGGGTGGCTCATGAGATGGTACGCCAGTTGGCGTCCTGTGGAGACGCCTGAGCCCTCTGTGGCTAAGCCCATACCGTGTGTGGCTGGGTACC